>VBSM01003157.1:661364-714176 GCA_008086735.1 Cheirogaleus medius
AAAAAAAAAGAAAAGAAAAGAAAGAAAGAAAAAGAAAAGAATATAAAATCTTTGGATAATATTGCAAATATTCTTATTTGGATTTATGTTTTACTAATTCTCATACACATCCATGATTGAATACCACTTATGTATGTTACCAAATTTTTGTGTATAAAGTTCCTACTAACTGCCAACTCATTTAAAAAATGTAATACTGTTAAGTGCTGAGCTCATAGGTACACAGTGTAACTATCCAATAAATTATTTTCTTTTTCTTAGAGACAGGGTCTCCCTCTGTTGCATAGGCTGGAGTGCAGTGGCACCATCACAACTCACTGCAACCTTGAACTCCTGGGCTCAAGGGAATTGGGACGATAGGCATTAATTTTGTTTGTTTGTTTTTTGTAGAGACAAGGTCTTGCTGTGTTGCCCAGGCTTATATTGAACTCCTGGCCTCACGCAATCCTCCCACCTTAGCCTCCCAAAGTGCTAGGATTACAGGTGTGAGCCACTGTGCCCAGCCCTATCCAATAAATTCTTAATTATTTGTTGGCTCTTTACAGAAGAGAAAAGTAAATAGGGGAAAAGATAAGGTAGTTCCCAGCCAGTGGCAGAAGGAGCAAGCCGTGCAGCCCTGCTCAGCACTTTCAGACAGCTTGGGCGCGGCTGCCTGGAACAGCAGGCTCGGCACCCAATACGACTGCCCACTCGAGGGTGTTTAGGCCAAGCCTGTGAAAACGATCTGCCTGTGAAACAGGCACTGTCAGTGCTTCAGGGTGGACTTTTGACTTTTCCCCAGCCAGCCTCAGAGAGCTCAGCTGGCGGGGAGCCTCGGGGTCTGTGTGGTCCCACCAAGCAGCCTTGCTCACGCCCACAGGCTGTGGTCCCAGCGGTCGCAGGTCAGTGAATGCGGCAAACGTCTGCTGTGGTAGGAAGAGTTCGGGGGAGGCAGTGCTGGAGAGCGAAGGGCAGAGAGAGCAGACTGCTGTGTAAGTCACATTCCTGTGCTTGTGTTAGCGTGAGCCCGAGAGGCTGCAGGATTACATGGAGTTTCAAGTTTTGGCTGTGCATGAATTCTGTCTCTTGTAGTTTATCTGTGGTCACTATCAACTGCTGATACGTGATAAAATGTTTAAAACCTGTATACCTGAAAAGTGGAGACTGATACTAAGGGTATTTAATTTATCAACAGTATCACTGAGAAACACGGCGATCTCGCTATTCTGTGCAGCCTTAGAAAAGCCCTTTCTGCAGATAGCTGGCAATCCGCCATGCTCCCAACAGGCAGCGCGTTCCCCACTGCCAGGTCCCCGAACAAACGGTGATGTGTGTGAGGTTCCCTTCTCCTGAGTGAGACTTGAGACTTTAGAAAAATCCTCTGTATTTTTCTACTTTAAATATCAGATAAGGGCAACAGACGTGAAGGGGAAGGAGGGCAAAGGACCAGAAGGGGCTTCCTTGCTGCAGAGAGACCCGCAGAGCCAGTTCAGGCCGCCCAGGTAGAGACGGTGCACAGGGTGGGCGCGCAGGGGTGGGCGCGCAGGGGTGGGCGCGGAGAGCAGCCCCGCCAGTGCAGGGCGTCTGGAGTGAGCCCTGTGTGAAGCGAGTCTGTGTTGTTCTGGGAGGGCGTCGTAGGCTCTAATCAGGCAAAAAGTGAGAAAGGAAAAACTGTGGCTTATTTTTTTCAGCTAAGTAACAAAAAGCTTTATTTGAGAAATGATTCAAATAATCACAAGAGTAGTTATGATAAGGGTAATAGGATTTGTTTTCCATTTTATATTAATATAATGTGGCTATCTTATGTTTAAAGATTTATTTTTTTCAGTAACAGCATCAGTAATGATAGCTAACACTGTATAGTTGAGTAGCACGTGCCTGGCATTGTTCTCGGTGCATCACATAAATGAAGTCATTTAGTCCTCACCATAACCCTATAAAGTAAGTGTAATTGCTGTCTCCATCCTACCGCTGAGCAGATGGGAGGTCTCATGTAACACTCCTAAAATCACACAGGTGGTAAGTGGTGGAGCCGATAACTGAACCAGGCAATGGGGCTCCAGAGTCAGTCCCTGACCCCCAAGCTATGCTCATCTCTCAAAAATATAGGCTTGAACACCAGATCCAAATTCAAACATGTTTCCCTTTTTCATGAAGAGGGCACGTGGTGTGGCATTTGCAGTGGTATTTACCAGATGAAGACCGTAGCTTTTAAGAAGCATGCCTACTGTCTTTAAATGAACAATTGCAAACTCAAAGTGAACTAAGTAATACAGAATATTACGTTCTATGTTTGTAGAATACACATTTTCCTTTCTGTGAAGGCATGAGTGTGGCTTCAGATTGCTGGCTGTTGGTTAATAATCCTGTGCCAGCATTTCCCCAGAGACGCCCCCATTCCTTGCCATTGCTGCCTGTGATCGATTCTGACTTGGAGCTATCCACCCTTAGTAAGAGGCGCCTTCGCTTCTGCCAGAGGACACGGACAGGCTGGAGAGAGGTGGCTCAGAGTCGGGAGAACTGGCTTTGGATTCCAGCTCTGCCATGCGACTCTGACAAGTCACTTAATCCTCGCCTCAGGGGTTGTCATGACATCCTGCAGGATACTTCCTGAGCACTAAGGGGATCCCAAGAGATGGGGGCTCCTTCTGAATGAAGAAATGTGAAAATGTCTCATCCCCTGAGGCAGTAGGAACTGGTTACCCATAAGCTGAGCCTCAGTTGGGTTCTGCCAGCAGTGAAAAAGAGATTGTTAGGTTAGCCCTGACAGGGACAGAACTAAGCAAGAGAACTTTGCACTTTGATGCTACAGGTGATACTGCATATCGAATACTCATAGCCCTCACTTTGCGTGGTAATCTGGGATCCCAAAAATGGCCCTGTGCCTTGAAACCATGCAAAGTGATGTAATAGTCAATGGGAAAATAATTGATCCCCTGACCTTTAAACATTTTTTTTTTGTCAAAGCCTTAAAAACTGTCTTACTATCAATTTTCAATGTATAGGGAATGACAAATAAAAGCAGGACTAATATTTAGGATACTGTGATTTAAAACATTAGAGCCGTTGAGAATCGAAGGGTGAAATGTCTTTGTGAGACTAACCCAGAGTGCAGAACGGCGCAGCTCCCAGCGTGGGGCGAGCGGCCTGCCTGTACCTGGGTGAGGGGTCACCTCCTTTCGAGGTTGACGTCAGCTGCCAGCACTCTAGCCTTTGTGCGTTCAGTGCTGGGAACCGTCTCCAAGAGTTCCTTTGGTGTCAGTTCTTTCCCCGGCATTGCTTCCTCTGAGCTGTCTCAGCCCTCTCTTCGCAGCCTCTTCCCCTTTGTGCTGCTACACTCGCCTCCCAGCCGCATGAGGGGAGCCTCTCGCCCAGGAGCGGGCCCCTGTCCCCCGGGCAGTGTTCCTTGCATAGCTCCAGTGAAGGCAGATTCGAATTTCACTTCCAGTGTTACCACCTTTTGTTTCTTTGCTGCACTTCCATCTTTGTCGGTCACTTTCCTCTTTGGATGACTCTTTACAAAGCGGCACATACGTTTAGCCCCGGGAGGAAGAGAACAGCACAGCCCGTGCTCTGCTGTCTGTGCGTGAAGAGCAGCAGCGCGGTGACTGGCACCAGCAGACTCTGAAAGAATTGACCTGCTTGGTTACTGATCTTGACCTGTCTGTTATTTACGTAGGGGTCTGTTGTTGGGCTGAAGAGCTGGCGGCAGGTCTGGACTGGAGACACTTACTCACCGTTAACGGACAGACACACCTCCTTCTACTGCGCATTGCTTTGTAGCACTTCATAGATACCGTGGTTTTTACAAATTGAAGATTTGTAGCAACCTTTCCTTCAGCAAGTCTATTGATGCCATTTTGCCAATAGCATGTGCTCTCTATGTTGTATTTTGGTAATTTTCATAACAATTCAAACTTATTATTTATATCTGTTATGGTGATCTGTGATCAGTGCTCTTTGATGCTACTGTTGTAATTGTTTGGAACGGCACACGCCGCACCTGGGTAAGACGGCAAACATCGATCAGTGTTCTGTGTTCTGATTGCTCCACCGCCCTAAGGTTCCCCCACCTCTCTTCTCCTCGGGCCTCCCTATTCCTTGAGACACAACAGTATTGAAAATAGGCCAGATAATAACCCTGCAGTGGCCTCTAAGTGTTCAAGTGAAAGGAAGAGTAGCAAACTTTCACTCTAAGTCGCAAGTTGGAAAGATTAAGCTTGGTGAGGAAGGCATGATGAAAGTTGGGGTAGGCTGAAAGCCAGGCCTCTTGCAAGTCAGCCAAGTTGTGAATGCAGATGGAAAGTTCTTGAAGGAAATTAAAAGGGCTACTTCAGGAAAAAGTGAACGCATGAATAATTAGAAGCAAACTAGCCTTATTGCTGACATGGAGAGAGTTTGAGTGGTCTGGATAGAAGATCAAACCAGCCACAACATTCTGTTAGTTCAAAGCCTAATCCAGAGCAAGGCCCTGACTCTCTTCAAATCTGTGAAGGCTGAGAGAGGTGAATAAACTGCATGAGAAAGTTGGAAGCTGGCAGAGGTTGATTCATGAGGTTTAAGGAAAGAAGCCATCTTCATACCATAAAGATGCAAGGTGAAGCAGCAGGTGCTGATGGAGAAGCTGCAGCAGGTTATCCAGAAGATCTGGCTGAGGTAATTGGTGAAGATGGCCACACTAAACAACAGATTTTCAATGTAGACAAAACAGCCTTCCATTAGAAGAAGAATAAGATGCCATCCAGGACTTCCACAGCTAGAGGAAAGGCGGCAATGCCTGGCTTCAGAGCTCCAAGGACAGGCTGTCTCTTCTAGGAGCTAATGCAGCTGGTGACTTTAAGTTGATGCCAATGCTCACTTACCATTCCTAACATGCTAGAGCCCTTAAGAATTATATCACATCTACTCTGCCTACTGTTCCAGAAAAAAAAAAAGATTCCTTTCAAAATATTACTGCTCATTGAAAGTACACCTGGTCACCCAAGGGCTTTGATGGAGACATATAAAGAGATGAATGTTGTTTTCATGCCTGCTAACACAACATCCATCTGCAGCTCATGGAGCAAGGGGAAATTCTGACCTTCAAGTCTTATTGTTTCAGAAATCCATTTCCTAAGGCTGTAGCTGCCATAGATGATGATTCCTCTGATGGATCTGGGCAAAGTCAATTGAAAACTTTCTGGAAAGGATTCACCATTCTAGATGCCATTAAGAACATTCATGATTTATGGGAAGAGGTCAAAATATCAACATTTACAGGAGTTTGGAATAAGTTGATTCTAACTCTCACAGATGACTTTGAGGAGTTCAAGACTTTAGTAAATGCAGTAATTGCAGATGTAGTAGAAATAGCAAGAGAATTAGAATTAGAAGTGGAGCCTGAAGATGTGACTGAATTGCTACAATCTCATGATCAAACTTGAACAGATGAGGAGTTGCCTCTTATGGATGAGCCAAGAAGGTAGTTTCTTGAGATGGGCTCTTCTGGTGAAGATGCTGTGAACACTGTTGAAATGACAACAGAAGATTTAGAATACTCCATAACCTTAGTTGATAAAGCAGTGGCAGGGTTTGAGAGGGCTGACTCCAATTTTGAAAGATGTTCTAGTGTGGGTCAAATGCTATCAAACAGCATCACAAGCTACAGAGAAATCTTTCATGAAAGGAAGGATCAATCAATATGCCAAACTTAATTGTTGTCTTAAGAAACTGCTGCAGCCACCCCAGCGTTCAACAACCACCACCCTGGTCAGTCAGCACCATTAACATCGAGGCAGGGGGCCCTCTACCAGCAAGAAGATTATGAATCCCTAAAGGCTGTTAGCATTATTAGATGATTGTTAGCATTATTTTACCAATAAAGGATTTTTTAATAAAAGTACATACTGTTTTTAAGACAATGTTGTTGCACACTTAACAGACTACAGTAAGTGTGAACATAACTTTTATATACACTTAGAAACCAAAAAATCAGTGTGGCTCACTTTATTGTGATATTCGCTTTGGTGTGGTGGTCTTGAACCCAACCCACGGTATTTTCAAGGTGTGCCTATGTTCTAAAAACTGAAATGTGAATCGGGTTGCTCAGGGACAGGTGTTATTGAACTAGATGATGGTAACTGAAATGTTTTTGTATCTGATCTGTGTAAAGTGAGGATGGGCTATATGTGGTAGAATTAGAACAGAAGAGATACTGTGTTTTCATGGGACCCGTGATTTCTAGTTCAACCCCAGTGGCCCGCTGGGACGCTTCCTGCATGCCATGTGGCCTCTGTCGGACCTCAGTTTCTTTTATGTAATGTAATAGGCCAGATGACCTTTGCAAATCTCTTTCAACTCTAAAACTCTCTGGTTCTATGACGTGGGGTTCTTTAGAGAGAGTTGCAAAGAAAGTCATAAAGGTGATTAAAGTGTTGGCAGTGTGAGGAGAGGTTAAACCTCTGGGTTAGCTTTCCCGATGCAGAAGGACGAGAGGTCCCTGTCTAGCCGGTGCTCACTGTCCAGCCAGTGCGGGGATGGGAGCAGAGAGGACAACCGAAAGGTGGAGGGGAGTACAGTTGCAAGCATTTAAAGGATAAATGTGGTTTGCATGAGGAGTTAAAGCAAAACTTAAAAAAAGATAAACCAAAACCCAGAAAGAGGTGTGGAGAGAGTGCTGAAGAGATCTTTTCATCTGCCTGGAAAAATAGAGTTGGAATTAAATTCAGGTCTTCCAAAGAAAAGCTGACACATGGAGGTTAGGGAAATGGAAATGATTTCTGGAACAAGCCAATTGGGTTACCACGGATATTCTGGGGCCTGTGTTGCTTGTATTCCTGCAACAGGATCTAAGAGGAATGGTTCCCGTGAAACTGTGGGAGGACGAGGAGAAAACTGGATGGACATGTTTGGAAGGCCCCTTGTCCGCTGAGCTTTTTAAGCCTGTTTGAAAAGGGAAAGCAAAATATGCTAAAAGGTAATCACACAGGTTATCAGTTTACTACAAAATGGGCATGTTCTTTGAAAATTATGGAGAAAGGAAATACGAGGTCTGTCCAGAAAGTATCTGGCCATGTAATACGACAAATAGAGACACTTACTGAAGACGATACAAGACACAGGAAACATTGTACAAAGGACAGTGACACCTCAGTCCTCTTCAAAGCAGGCATCTTGGGACCTCACACAGTTCTCCCGGCGTCTCTTAATCTAATTGTACACGTTCAGCATTCTCAGGTGTTCTGCTTGTCGCAGGCCTTCCAGGACATGGATCACTTTCGACAGATTCTCCACCATCTTTGAAGCACTTGTGCCACACTTTTATTTGTGTGCACTCATTGCATCGTCCCCAAAAATCTTCTGAATTATCCAAATAGTTCCCGCGGAGGAATGTTCAAGCTTAACGCAAAATTTGATGCAGATTCGCGACTCTACTCGCTCAATCATTTAGAATACGACGGCCACACAGTACACATGCTCACTTAGCGGTGTCTAGCACCCAACTGATTAGTACAGTGAGATCATCATTGTTCACATACGCGCCTCCGCATCCACTCTCCTCGGCTGCCAGTTTACATTGATGTCTAGCAAACTATTCTCATTCTATTAACAATGGATACTCTCTGGACAGCTCTCGTATGTCATGAATTCTATAATCTTTTCCTGATGGGTAAAATTTCCCTCTAGGGCTGACTTGTAAGTTTTGAGATGAGAAAGATAGTGATTGGTTTTGACCCTGATGGAAAAGGCTACATCATAAATACATGTGCCAGAACAACCCCCAATCCTCTACAGTGATTCTCTTTTGGGCTTGCTGGCCTAGGAAGGGCTGGCTCTGAACAGTCAAAACCTCTAAACCTGAAACCAAGAAAAGACCTTACCTTCCTCTGTTTGCTCAGCTTAACCCCCAAATCAGACTGAATCAGGAACCACACCACGAAATTTGTTTTCAGTGTCATTGGCACTGGGCCAGATGCTTCAAAGCTGTACCACATCTGGGGTTTTATGTATCCATGTATTTAATGGAGGATGTTTCTTTGTGCATAGAAATTAAGTCTGTAACAAGGAGTACTGTGTTGCTTAGTTCATTGAAGGTGGGTTGGAAGGCAAAAGGTAGTGTTTTGTTTCCAAATATAATTTCCTTTCTGTTCCTTTTGACGATTGTCTCTTGCGCTTGGCCTAGAGAGTGGATATAGGCTTAATAAGGAAATGTGGCTGTGTTTTAGTTAACACTATTATTTTAACCCCTTAGCCGTACATCTTTTGTGGCATGAAGTACTTGACTAAAGTACATCTCCACCCAGGTCATGATATATGAACGATCTTTTTAGATACCTACATAGTTAATAGTCACTTGTCTGTGGCCTTATTTCCTGCGGGGACAACTTTGTTAGAAAATATTCTAAAATAGGAACATCCCAGGCAGGTGCTTACCACTAGCTTCTGGAGTGGGAAAGGCCAGGTGCTCACAGTGTTGTTGTAGGATTCTTTTCACATCTTGGTGCTTTTAATGTCCATGTGCTGGATTCATACTTCCCTAGATTCATTGAGTAATGTTATGAGGTTTGTAGTTCCCATGTTCAATCCACTCAATCAATTCTTCCTTGAATAGAAGCTAATGACTACTATATTTAATTTGAGAAAATTGGAGATTGGTTTTTCCTAGTATTCTGCCTCCTCCCACCTCTGGTTAACCATAACTGCGTTCAGTATAGCTTTAAATATTCCATCTGTTTGGAGGGGGCTGGTAACTAGGTTTAAATACTGTCCTGGGTGTTATTAGTCAAATTCCCATTGGCTGTAACACTTCAGGTGTCAAATTTTGCTTGAAAATAAATTTGGCAGCACAGATTACTTGCCACAAACACCAAAAAGTAAAATTCTTTTGGCTTATTTTATACATTACTCTGGGGAAAATATTGTGACTTCTCTCACTGCCTTTTGGACTTCAGAGATTGTGCTCTGAATTATCAGACAATGAGTGCGGTAGATCAAATTTGACCACAGACACCAGTTGCCCAGCAGCAATTTCCTTAAACTAATAAGGGTCTAAACTGCCCCGAGGGGCCTACTCAGCACCAGAACAGGATCTTGCACGTTGCATAAGCTCATAAATGTGTCTGGTTTCATTAACAAGTCATCCTGGACTGCCCAACATGCAGTTTGCTTTTATCTGGGCAGCACTTGCCCTGGGGTCACAAAACTGTCCTGAAGGGGTGGTCGTGTCTGATCAACCTTCACTGTGGTGTACTCTGCACCCTTCCTGCCCCCAGGCTTGTAGACAGCCTAGTACCAATTTCTATAATCTGTGCTTCAGAAAGCATTCAGATAGCAGGAGACAGACACATTTTCCATATTACCACTTGAGCTAAATCCAAGATGTTTTTTGTGAGTGGGCAACTTTTTGTCTCCATGGACATTTTTTGCCACACTTAAATAGTTAAGAAGGAATTAAATTATGTGCCTCTTTCTCTTCTTTGTTAGGGAAAATGCAGACTTTAGGAGCTTCAGATCTGCCCCTTGGGGAGTCTGGGAGGTCCTGGGCCTGGTCAGCTGGTCAGCAGCTGACAGGTCATTGCAGACCTCTACCCTAACCTTGCCCTTCAGTCCATGACATCCCGGTTTCCTGTGAGCTTTAAGGGCTTCTGTGAAATTTTCTTGCTTTATAGAAATCACCAGGGCCTTATGCCTTAGAGCTATGTAGGGCTTTGATTTCATGGGAGCACATTAGAGGTTATTCATAGAACACCTGTCAGACCAAGGTAAAAGTATACAAGGTAGATTCTAACCTGGCACACTTAGCCTGTCCTTTTAAGTTTGAAATATATAAGAACATTTAGAGATCCAGCTGATGAGGGCTCTCACTCAAAGTCTGAACCTCAGGAAATTGCAGACAGATTGAGAATTCTCAGAAGAAAGTAATAAAGGCTTTTTCAGCTATACGGGTCATAGCACATCATTACAGATAAATGCAGGCAACTAGGGTGCTGGGAAGAGGGTGATCCACATAGTCCCAACAGGCTTACGTCTCTTGCCTATACTCTGTTTGTGATCACGCCATTTCTAAATGGGAAGTTGGAGAGAGAGGAAATTATTAGTGTATTTTATTTCTCGTTTATTGAGTATGTTCACTCTTACATTAACTTCTAGTAGACTATATATAGTTCTCATTCCATAATATGAACCCACCCATTTTCAAAGCTAAGCACTAAAGATGTTTTGGTGGGTGGGCAACTTTTTCTCTTCATGGGCATTTTTGCTATATTTAAATAGTTATGAAGTAATTAAACAACATGATTGTTAAAGGATTAGCTGTTAGAGATAAGGACCATAACAGAGGAGCATATTGTGTGGACAGTCTCGGGTTTTGGAGACATTTCTAGAACGTACCTTCCTTGGGCAGAGCACTGGCATGCACTCTTTCTTCTGCCTGCCTCTGTAATTATATAGGTTTTAAATAAATCAGAATCCTTCGTGAGTTGCCTGTAGGCATGAGGGAAGGAAAAACAAGTAGTTCTGACTTTGCTTTTTGTAAAGCTTCCAAATAGACAGCAAAGAATAGGAGACAAACAGCAAAGGTTCCGGTCCCAGGAGTGGTGGTTGTTCTTATGTTTCAGTCTGAATATAGCTGTGAAAGCCAAGTGTGTCCAGAAGGTTTATGGTTATAGGATAGTTATCTTCAGAAAAACGGGAAAACACACAGAAACCGAGACAAAGTAGCAAATGTTGTCAGGTAAAGCAGACAATGGATCAGACGTTTGGGCAACCGTTCAGGAGAGCAGGGCGCCGGCACTGGCAGCACAGAGCGCTGGCGGAAGTTCCCCGTGTCTCACCAGCCTCCCCAAGAAATCTCAGCAGACTTACAAATTCGAGTATTTAAGTTCCATCATTTAACAAGGGTTCTCTCTTTGCTATCTTTTTAAGTACCTAATTAAAAACGTCGAACAATGACACAAGATCTGTAGGGCTAAAACATTTCTAAGATATATTAAGATCAGTACTGCTTGAGGTATTTATTTGCATTTTATGGGGAATGTTTCTTAAACAAGCTAAAATGTTGTGATTCCTAAAAGTCTCCATATGTGAGACAAAGGAATCGTGGGTCTTTGGACCTATTATCAAGATGTGTATGTACCTCCCTCATCTTCCCCACACCCAAACTTGAATGCAGTAAAAGTGAAGATGTTGCAAATACATGTTACAATAACAACCTTCCAGTAAGGTTGAATCTTTACAGCAGACCTCACAGCAGTAAAACCATGAATGAGCTCTTGGACTGATGTTCTGGAAAAGATCTCATCTTTTGGAGAAAGTTTTAGACTTGTGCAGCCGAGGTTATGTCTGTCTTTGTTCACATATCATCTGTTTCATAAGCCAAGGAGGCGTGAAGTTGCTCCGGTGAACACCTCTTCCTTGAGGCTGGAGTTGTGGGTGCGATTTGTGTGGAAATCTGAGGACTCTGGGGCAGCAAGACCCTTTGCAGACATGCGCTTCCATAGCTGGGCTCTTTATTGCTGGGGTGGCATTCAAAATTCCCTTTGTTCCTAAAAACCAACAGAGCAGCGCTTCAAGTGGACACTAGTTTTGATTCAGGGATCAGTGTTTCAGAACATCAATATATTTTAATGCTAAAAAGTTTTATAAACACTGGATAAGGTTATATAAAAGGTTTTTGGATTTGCTACTCTGGAATGTGGCAACTCACTTGGAGAAGAAGCCCTTCCTGAGCGTCCTGGTGGCACCTTCTTTAAAGGAAAGTGGCCTGGCAGCAGCCTGTGTTCCTTAAGCAGCTGAAATCCCTTTAAAATTGTTTATTAAATACTGAGTAGATTCAAGCAAATATTTGGAACATCTTTGTGAGATATTAAGGAACATATATGTGAGGTATTACCGTATCCAGGGGACTCCTGCATTCCCGCCACCCATTTCAAGCGGAAATCCCATCACCTTCCACACCCCCGTGCCTGGCCGCGTGCACCCGCTCTCCTCTCCTCGGTGTTGCCACCACCCAGAATCCGTGGCTGTCATTTCTTTGCTTTGCTATATTTTTTTCTTATATGTATGTGTTCCTAAATAATTTTTTAATTTTATAATATGTGTTTTCAAAATTTATATGAAAAATCATAATAATATTCATATTCTTCTGCAACTTGCTTTATTTTTCAACATGTTTCTGACATGCACCCATATTGCTGCATACATAGGGTTCTACTATATGTTATAAGGTATGTGTACATTCTCCTACTGATCGACATCTGGGTGGCTTTAAATATTTCTCTGTTGCAGATGGTGCCATCATAAATTCTCTTGTTCAGATCTTTCAGTGCATCTGTGCCAGGGATTCACCAGGGTGTCTACTTTTGCATATTGTTGCTGGTCATGGGGTATGTATGTCTTCGACTGCACTAGAAGGCCAAATTGTTTTCTGAAGAAATTGTGCCAGTTTATACTCACCCACCCTGGATTGTGTGAGACTTCATTTTTCATCAGACTAGTCAATGTGAGGTTCTAATTTGCATCTACTTGATACATTTATTGGCTTTTCTGATTTTTCTTCTGTGAATTGCCTCTTTAAGTTTTTTGCCCATGCCGTTTTGGTTGGTTTGTGTCAAGAACTGTGAAGGGTCTGAGATTTTGCTCTACTTGCAAGCTAACAGTTTAGCCTGCCACAGTTTTGTGGATGCTAGCAGAAGACATGAAATTCCTCGGTCAGAGGTCACAGAATAGCAAGCAGCATGAGCACCAGTGTATTTGCATCAGTTCTCCTGGCCCCAAAGTCGCCCTGGGGTGCACATGGGCCTGGATGGACACCTGATCATGCAATGGGTTGAATTATAGGAGAGAAGCCCTGAGTTTAGGAAACCCAAATCTTTTATAATGGGCAGTAAGCATGTTTGTCCTTTGTTCTGGAGGGAGATACCATCTGCATTACACTGAGGTAAACAAGCTTGCCATTTGCTCCAGAGGAAGACACCGTGTTTGTTTTCCAAGGCTGTTTGCTATGCAGACATCCTTGAAAGGATAATCTAGAACAGAGGCAGTCAGTGACTCTGCTCATAGGATGTGCAGAAACATAAGAGACCCATGGAGAATTGTTTTCCAGTAATATCCAGCCCTTGTTTCTACACCAGCTTGGCTTCTGGCAGATTTTACCATGAGTTCACCATTTGGTTGACCATAACAAAGGCTGGTCAAATCCATTCAGTTTGTCTCTTGCAACATTTAATGATGGTGATTATCAACAGAACTCCCACAGCACGTGGACAACCTGCAGCACTGACCTCAACCATGCCCCTCGGGTCCTGGACCTAGCCAACTGAGGAAATCCCATAAACGTCAAAGCTGTCTTAGAGAGTCAGGTGGCTTTTCCTTATGTTTCTCTATTGACCTTTCCTCTTGGCCCAGGGCATTAATCTGGTTGTAGCAGGATGCATTAGTGATGGCACGGACTGAAGTGGCCTGCAAGGAAGACGTCTAGGGTAGGTCTTGTCCACACCAGCCCTGGCCAGTGAGTCGAGGCTGACCTGATGCCTTCCAGAAATAAGATGGTATCGCTGACCACTAAGTTCAGAGACAAATTTTCTTTTTCTAATTGGATTTCTTCCCTTAGGATTAACTGCCTGCAGGATGCACATACATAATGAATTAGTTATCTCTCCAAGAGGCCCCTAGAATAACCAAGAAAGGCTTCATTTTGGAGAGGGTCCCACAGTTGCCTGAGGGTTATGTGATCTACAGGAGGTGCTTCCTTAAACATTAGAGTGGCTCTTAGGACCACCTCTAAGGTGTAAGTCCCCATGGTTGGGGAGGGTGGCAGGCGAACACTTGGCTTCCACACAGGCAGCATAGTCCTGGAGGCACACGTGAGGCTCTGGAAGGAGAGTGTGGCTTGCAGCTGTTGGGGCCTCACCAATGGGAGAGTTTTTCTCTCTGCTACTTTCAGGCCTTCGTATGGTGTTCTGTTCACCCTATAACGTGTCTAGACATGCATTTGTTTTCTTGTTTTCTTTCTTCTTTTTGCCCTTTTTGGTATTTTGTGAGATTCTCAGTCTGTGGATTAGTGTCTTTTGGTAGTTCTAGAAAATTCTCAGCTATTACCTCTTCCAATATTGTCTCTGCCTTGTTCTCTTTATCCTCTCCTTAGGGTGCATTGTGTGTTAACCTTCTCACTCTGTCCTTTATGTCTCTCTGGTTTTACATTCTGAATCATTTTGGTCATGTATTCACCCCCCAGCTGTGTCTAATGAGTTATTACAGCCATCCAATAGGTTTGTGTTTCATTTATTATATTTTTCATTTCAGAAATGCTGTTTCTTCTTTTTCAAATCAGATTCACCATTTTTAAAATTGTCTTCCTCCTTGTACAAAGTTCCCAATGTCTTCTTTTCTTTTTAAGATAGTAAACGTACTTAATTTTATCGTCTGAATCTGATATTTTCCACATCTGAAGTCTCCGCAAGTCTCTTTCAGCTTTTTATGCCTCTGCTGGGTCTCACTCATGAGTTTTGTTTCTTTTTTGTTTTGTGATGTTTTTTCCCTTAATATGAGCTTATATTTCTTGGAACTTTATCTGTGGGAATTCCTGGCTGAAGGCGAGGGTGGGCTCCGCCAGGGGTATGGGCATTTATATCCACCAAATGTCCCGGAAGCACCCAGCTTCTGCCTGCTTTCTGTTACTGGCTTGGGTATTTCTGACCCACCCAGAGGGTATGATTTTAGGTGATAAACCTTCCTAACGCTTATGGTTACTGATTCTCATGGGAGGGAATAGTTCCACCTGTCTTTGTAAGACCAGTAATTGCCTTGCAGGCCACTGGGGTAGGACGGGTGCTGGGGAGGGTTTATTTCCAGCTCAGCACTCTGCTGAGGCGATGATTCCTTAGAGACGCTGCTTTCTCCAGCAGCGTGTTCATTATTGGATCCCCACGGTGGAGATGCCCGGGCCTGTCTCCTGCCCCCTGCGCTGCAAGAGCACATTAGCGCAGACTTCAGACTCACCACTTTGGCAAATTCCAAAGGTGAGAAACGTCGGTGTTTGCTTAACTCGCGAAGTTCCTGCTTTCATTAGCTTATGGCCTTTGAGTGTTGCTGCTTTCTTACTATTATTTTAAAGATTGTTTATTTTATCCAGCACTTCAGTTGTTTCCCGTAGAAGGTTGCCCAGGCATCTCATTCACTGTATTGCCAGAAATAGAACGGGTCACCTCCTCATTCCAGGAACATTTGGAGCCAGCACGCTTTGCTCTCCCCAGTGTTCCGGGGGAGCCGAGGGGGTAGGGGTCAGCTCTTCCCTTGTCTGCCCTGGGTTTTCTTTCTTTTGATTAATTTCCTCAAGTGGGGGGTTAGCATCTCCCCAGAAGACGTAACATCTTCCAAAAGTTAGCAGAAATGAAAGTTTCTGCCACACCTCATATTATCTCTCATAAATAGCCCAAAAGTACTTGTTTGCCAGTTTGTATTGATTTTTCATCTTCATGAACTCCAAATTGTTCTAAGGATATTGTATAACCAAGTAATATTATTTAAAATAGGTACTGTTTCCTACAAAAGCTTGAAGTTTAAAACATGCTTGGAATTTACTAGGAAAAATTTGCACAAGCTGCAGGTGCATTTAGGTAATGAATACACGTGAAAAAGAGGGTAGAAGTGTGTGTGCATTCGAAAACAAGGAGTGGCTCTTGACCATTAGTGTCCTCTATCGGCCCTGTAATATACCAGTTCTTTTTGATAATACAAGTATTAGGGGCTTGGGCAATGAAATAAGTTGCTGGTAATTCCTGAGAAGCAGTCGTGCAGCTGAGTCTAATTTTCTTAACTGTTTAATTGGAGGTAGCTCACCAAGTCTGCTGAATACTGTCTTCCAGCATCACTCGCAAGTGGCCCAGTTGACATTCTCTGCACAAGACAAACATGAACCTTGGATAGCAGTGGGGTATGGAATAACCATCACCTTAGAAGCTCCACTCTAATGTTTCCTAAACATAGTTCACGTACCTTTGGTGTTCTGTCTGCTGAAATTTTAATAGATGTCTCTTGACAAAGGAAGTGCGATGTCCAGACAGAGTGCAAGGACACTGTGTAGGTAGCCCACCTGCTCCGGAATGTCCACACAGGAAGTGCTTGGGGCAGCTATTCTTTAGGACGGGTGACCCAGAGGAGGCAACTTAAAAACGTGCTCATGTGGGACTTCACGTAGGGCTGGGAAGGCAGGAATTGTCTTTGTCAAAGAACGCAGGCGATGTGGGAGGCGCTGCACTCCCACCGTCGGCCGCCTCCTGGACCAGCCACTCGTATTCATCTTCTTGAAGACTCCTCTTCACGGAACCTAGTGAATGCTGTGCGAAGTCAGAAAGCCCACTGGACTTTGTATGATGAGACAGTCTTCATGTCTGTTTAGCCATGGAATCCTTTTTATTTTTAGGAAAAGACCCATCAGCAACATGCAGAACATGCATGTGCCATGGAGGGCAGCTTGGGAGAGGTGCTGACCGACCCTCTTGTTCACTGTCACTCATGCAGCCTGGCCTGGCAGGTCATGGGGATGTCCCCACTGCACCTTTCTGGGTCACGAGGGCTACAGATGGATTTGAGTGCAAGAAGGAAACGACCCTGGGTCTCAGCAATGTGCCCAGCCCCACCTAGGAGCTTGTGCAAGTGCTTTCCCTTAAGCCAAAGCTGGGATGACCATTCTCTGCTGTCCTCTGTCCCCCTACAGCCATCCTTTTCTCATCCCACTTACTCTGCCTTTCTCGGACCTGTCCTCCCAACTCAAAATGGGGCCCTTTCACCCATGCTCTATGTTGGTTGGTCGTAGAGTGTCTGCTGCTGTTAACCAGCAAGCGTGTGTGCTCTCTGAACCTCCTACGTGTAATTGTTCTGCATCTTAACTATGAATATTTGTTTGCAGAATTTGGTTGAGATTAATTATCTTCTTGTTAAGCATATTTACATGATTAGACGATTTTGTAATTTGATACAGGTGTAAAGATCAGCCTGTTGTGGAAGATCTTAGTCATTGAGAGTTTTTGGTACTTGCTCTCATCGGAGATGGGGAACAGTAAGACAGACCAGGAGATTCTGAATTATGACAGGTTGCCTTTGTTAATATCCTCTGTGAGTACCTGTGCTGGATATACTGCCAGCAGTGTGAATTGGGAGATGGTACCAAAGCCACAGGACTGCAGTCATCCTTTATCACTGCTCTGTTTTATGATGTGAGTGACGTGAGGAGGAAGAAGGGAGCTGTTACTACGTTTGGTTTGGAAACCATCATTGTCATGGGATCCATTCTGGGAACATGTGACCAGGAGTCATCTGAGTTTTATGCCAGCCCTGTTGCATTATGTGCTCTGTGTTTGGGCATATATAAACTATCTTACATATGGGAAATACCATAGGATAAGAATGAGAAATATGGAAAAAAATTAAATTATAAAGTAATACTAGTAATAGTCATTGCTGGAAATATATTAATAACTTGAAATCTAGTAGCCATATTTTCTCTAAGGCTAGTGAGTAATCAGCTCTGATACTTGGTTTTGTTTCCATGGAAGTTACTGAACTTGCAGTGCCCAGTCTCCTGCCTGGAGGTGGGATGACACTAGTCCTTACTTTACAGGGCAATGGTGACAGAGTTTACCTGAAGCTCTTAGTGAACTCTGGGCTCTTGGAATGCACCTAACAAATGTTACTTGTTGATTATGTTTGTGTCATTTTTTCCCCTAAAGCAGTACATTGAAACAGGAAAACATTTCCAATCTGTTTATTTTGTTTAAAGTAATAAATGCTTTGGTGTCCTGTGTACTCTACTTTTCAGCAGTGGCTGTGTCAGGCTGTGTAATTCCCTGACCAGCTTGTTTGATAGCCTTGCTGAGGTCTAGAGCAAAAGGACCGCTGTTCTCACTGCCTAGGAAGCCCCTTAAAAATGGAACATTATCCATAAATGATTCTAGAAAAATCTACCAATTTTTTACATTTGTGTAACATTACACTGTAGCCTAATTATATACTGCCTTTTATGTGTCTTTTCCCCAATCCCAAATCCTTGGAAAAGCCAGTCTGCATATCTGCACTTGAGTGGTCCTGAGGGCTGAATTCCATGTAAAAAATAACTGTGCAAATGAGACCTGTTTTCAGAGCTGGGACTGACTTAATATCTTTATTAGGTGTTTAAGGTGGGTGTGGCCCCCTCACTCCTGTCCTGCTCTGCTGTGGGAGGTGCCGGCGCCACACAGGAAGCAGGAGAGCTGCACCTGCCGGCGGGACCCTGGGGTGGCTTTGTGCCCCTTGGGTCTCTGTGTGTTTATGGCGGACTCTTTCTGGTGCTTTCCTGGTGTGCTACGCAGACCCCGAGCCAGTCCCGAGGTTCCCGCCCCTGGTGTGCCCACCCAGCCTTCTCCCCCGAGGGTGGTGGTGCTGGGAGTGTGACAGGTGGGCACTCCTGCGACTAGGGTACGATGGTGGCCAAGGCGAAGGGATTGGCAAGTGCAACTGAGTGTTCAAACCACTTCACCAAAATGGAGAGTACCCTGAGTGGGCCTGTGCCCGTCAGGCGGGTCCTTGGGAGAGACGCGTAGCCACGCCAGCGCCCTCCTGATGGCCGGGAAGAGGCGAGCCACGCTGGTGAGAGGATGGGGACCCCAGTCCCGCAGCAGCAAGAGCTGAATCCTGCCAACAGCCAGCTCAGCACCTTGATTTCAGCCCTGGGGACACTGAGCAGAGAAGCCAGCCAGGCCCTCTGGCTTCTGAGCTGCAGGGCTGGGAGCCACTGAGCAAGTGTCCTCCTGAGCTGCTCAGCGTGGTGGCTTGTTCTGCAAAGCTGGTCCACGTGGGCTCCTCAGAGCCACGTACTAGGAATGTCTCCCGCGTTCTCCTCGGCGTGGGGATGCGTCTCCCTCCATTGGCCAGGCCACTGGGAATTCGGCTGCCTGCCTATGCACAGACCCTCGGCCCTTCTAGGTGGCTGCTCGGGGAGGATTTGAGCCAACTTCAGTGGTCTCTCCCTGGTGACCTGTGCCCTTCGCTTTGGCGGATGTTGGCAGCTTGTCTCCGCCACACCTCATGCAGTGGCAGCGGCAATTTGCCTTCACTGCCTCAGTGCCACCAGGTGGCCTGTCTCTGTGGGTCTCTAGAGCTCTCTGGTGGGAGTCAGCCAGCCCGAGAGTCTCCCTGCCTTGTCGGAAACGTTTTGGATGGTGCCTTGGCACCATCCAGAGGGGACGCACCCTGCACCATCCCTTGGAGAGAGGGGTCCTGGTGAGACCCACAGCACACACTCCCCAGAGGAATTTTCTCTCCGAGGAGGTGGAGCATCCAGAGGGGCTGCCGCTCCTCTCTGGTGGGCGTGAGCCTGGGAGCACAGAGAAGCCCCTTCTGAACCATGGCTAGGGCCTCTCCGCTCCAGCACGGAGAAGAGGACAAGCGTCTTACAACCGTCGATGCTGGTTGTTTGCTTCCATTTTACGCTTTCCTTTAAAACACTCATCGATTTGTGCCCTTGCTTTGACACGTTGTGTTTATTGTATCTTGGAGCTTCTTAATTTCACATTCTGTTACATCTGTTTCGTTTTTTCCTAAATAAAGATGACACAGTTTCTTTACATTAAACACAAAATGAAGTTAGTTTAAGTGGATGCAAATCTTTTAATCTGGGGCTTTGAAAAAGAACCACATTTTAAGCAGAGTGGTTAGTCTGTTGTCTGGGAATAGAGGTTGAGGAAGGCCCTAACTTTCCTGGTCATCTAATTACTAGAAAGGAAAGTTACTGTCTGTCTCAGTTAGCTGGTGCCTCAGAAACACTGTGTAACAAACTGTTCCAAAGCTTAAAACAGTAACTATTTATTGTTGTGAGCTCATGAAACACCACCTCCACTATCTTTACTCCAGACCCGCTCATTGCAGCCAAAGCTGTGACCACCACATCACATGGAATAAACTGTGTGCACTACAGCTTCCCCCAAAGGAAGTGTCGCCAAGGCAGGGCCCTATAATGGGAGCCCTGTGTCCTCTTCAGGTCAGAGCTAAGCCCATGATTTTATCCTTGGCTTCTGAAGCTTTAAGTGTGACTTGATCTTCTTGATCTTAAAAAGAATTAAAATGCCAATTAAGTTGGCTTGTGTCATTCTCCCTCCCACCCCAGTTCTAAATTAAGGCTGCCCTAGTTAAAGCCGCTTATCCTCGCTGTGCCTGAGTGTCGGAAGAGCTTAATTACAATCCCCTCGATTGGTTTGGGAGTGAGTGTGCCTCTGCCTAGGTGTGCGCGTGCTCAGGGCTGGTGCACCAAACTGAATTCGTCTGGAAGACAGCGTCCTGTGGGGGTGAGAATGCTCTGCAAGCTGGCAGACCTTCGTGCTGAGTCCTGACTCCCCCTCTTAGTGTTGTTTCAACCTCCAGCAAATGACTTACCATCGAGAGCATTCATTCCCGTGCCCTGGAGCATGTCTTTGGAATCTTACATTGAGACATGTTACAGTCAACCCCTGCCTTTCAGACCACAGAGACCTGTTAATCCTGATAGCTGGAGAACCGGCCAGTTGGGGTCCCCGGGACAACAAGGGTGTTCCCATAAACTCAACTGGTCATGCAGAAATTCCACCAGCACCACTGGGAGTTAGCAGGTGGGCCGCAGGCAGCAGGGGTCCCGATTCAGATCTGCATTGTGTCTGGGTGGTCTTGGGGTCTGGTGGGGTGGCCTGCATGAGGCCCGTCCTCCGGGAGCAGAACTAGAGCCTGAGACCTGGGCGCAGTGTGGGCGCCAGCGCTCCACTCGCCTAGGCCCGGTGTGAGTGCAGAGCTGACGGCCTTCGTGAGACCCTGTGTGACATTCCAGCAGAGAGTGACAACAGGGAAGGGCAGCAGGAGAGGCTCAGGGCACTGCAGACAGGATGGCAGAGCCCATGTGACCCCCCTGGACTTGGCAGAAATTCTCAGCTAGAGGGTGGCTTTGGAGGGCAGGAGGGGGCACAGAGCCTGGAAACTTCTGTTACTTTATTTTACTCTACTTGGGCCTCTCAGATACTTTGTGCTTCCCCAAGATGCTTCCCCTTGTGCTGCCACTGCCCTCACAGGACACCCCAGGTCCCCTGCTGGCCCCTCAGCCCTGTGGCCTCCTGCCTACCCGGGGCCCTTCTCCGCCCCGCACTCATCAGCCCACACTGCGCGACTGCTGAGGGGAGACCCAGACCGAGGCTGCCCATGTCCTGGCAGCAACACCTACGATGGGGCCACGCCTCTCCACCCGCCCTGGTGTCACTGTTCCTCCAAAGGTACCTGCCCCTCCCATGTGTGTATGTGAGTTTTCTCCAGGCCTGCAAATTTAGAGCAGTTTCTTGCATTTCAGAACACTTTTTAAGTATTAAATGTGCTTGAAATCTCGTGGGCTCAACTGCAATATGAGAATTTCCTTTCCTTTCCTTTTTCCTTTCCTTTTTCCTCTCCTTTCCTTTTTCCTTTCCTTTCCTTTCCTTTTCCTTTCCTTTCCTTTTCTTTTTTTTATAAGTTTACTTTATATAAGAAAACCACTTTCCGAGTCAATAGTTGATGCATACATCTGAAACAAAACTAACTCCCTTATATATTTTTTTGATTATCCCTTTTAACAATAATGATGATTCCTGTTAATAATAAAATCCAGCAACAAAGCAGTCTTTCTGCCATTCTCTTGCACTAACCATAAGTCTCCACTCAAAGTTGTAGTCCATCAATGGGTTTGAGAAAGAAACAGATACAAGAAAATGGGTAATCTTCGAAATGTCCAAGATTAAATGAGCAGTGGGAAGTAGAGGGCTCCTTCTTAGAGGAACTGGAATCTTCAAGCTCAGAGGCGAAATATGTTTATAGAGTGATGGGAGTAGGCCAAGAAGATGATGTCCAAGTCTTTGCTGTATATGAATACCAAGGAGATGCTGATGGCCAGTGCCATGAATTTCTTATCCTTTGTCCTCACTAAAATCCAGAAATTGGCTGTTTTGTAGGGATCCATTTTTCCATTTTATTTTTTAATGGTTTTTTTTAAATTTATTTTTTTATTTCAGCATATTATGGGGCTACAAATATTACGGTTATGTATATTGCCCATGCTCCCCCTCCCCCCATAATGAGTGAGATGTGCAACGTTTGGCAGATGGTCACGCTTGAAATCCTTTCCTTTTCTTTTGAAGGGGAGGGGTGCTGGTTTCCTGTGGGATTTTTATGGCACTATTGTAAGGAAACACTCCCATCAGAAGTCTATGAAATGCACGCTGCGCTTGCTCATTTCCTTTCCTGGTCTAGCCGGACAGCATCTCTGGAGCCTTCAGAGTTTTTGCAGGACCCTGTTGTCCGTGAGCCCGTAGTGAGTCTGTGCCTGCGCGTGGGGCGAAAATATCTCCAGATAAGCTGGGGCATCTCACAAAGTGCGCAGAAGGGATTTTTGTAATGCTGAAACTCCGAGCAGGTTTAAATTTGGGAGAAGAGAAAAAGAGAGATGCCTGTGAGAAGGGAAATGGAGTTAGCTGCAAAAATAAAGCCAAAAGTGTGGAAGCAATAATAATAAAAATAACCTCTCACATTTTCTGTATCATGAAATTGCTGTGATTGAGGTACACTTTTTAAATAATGGACAAGATTTTCTCAGTTGTCTTGAGCATGAGCATTAACTATCATTTCTGTGTTACTCTTTTTTGTTGTTATTTCATCCTAGTCAGAGCAAAAATAAAATGTAAATTCTGTGATGATACACTGAATAGTGTACAAAGCACTTTCCACAGATTGTCATTTCACCTTCACCAGAGCCTTGAAGTGACTTTCCCTTTGCATCTGAGTGAACTCGGCCTCAGAGAGGGCTGGCTGGGCATCCGCTCCAGGACGAGGCTGATGATGGCAGGGAACGTTTGAACTAAGACTTCTGAGTCCTGGTCCAAGGTCCTCCCCTTCCTCACTTCTCTGAATGGTCTTCTGGTTTCTTTTTTTTTATGTTACTCTCTCTTGATTGTAAAAGATTATCTGGATGGATTTTTATAATGCATGTTACATAGCATAACATATATGCTGTCATGTTTATGTTGCATGATGAGAAGTGTCCCTGCCGCTTGCAGTAGCCTTTGGCAAAGAGAAAATGCCTGGAGGTGACACTGCCTGGCGTTGGACCTCAAGGACGCATGCAGGCTCCCTTGTAAGACACTGTTAGGTTTGATGCTGACTTTTTACTCAGCTCAATGGCGAAGGCTCTGAGGTAGAGACGCCAAATAAATGAATTTAATATGCTCAAAAAGTGCCAGTTCTACCGACACTTGGTGACAATCTTTACAGATCAAACTTAGGAAGGGGTGCATGAGAAGGTGTCTTACTGTTGCTGACTGGGTAGTCATCAGGCCTGTGAATTTGCCCTTGGATGAGACCTGCACTGGGCCTTCTATAGGCAGGTGGGCCTCCAGGCTGAGGCTCGGGTTCACCTGGCCACGGCTGAGGGGCTGCTGCCCACAGAGCTCCTTTCCTAGGCCTGTTCTTCTTCCCGCCTCTCCCCAACCCCAGCTAATGACCCAGTTCTAGATCAACCCAGTGTGAGCCTCTGCCCAGCCTGAGTCCCTCTCCCGGTGGGCCGCCCCCTCCCAGGGAACCTGTGGGGACTGGCCATGCGCACTGCCGGGGGAGGGGCAGAAGAGGGGCCGGGGGCAGGGAGAACGCCCTGTAAAGTTTAGACTGGTGGTTTGAGAAACAGGGTGGGCCCTCAGGGGACCTGGAACCTGCTAGGGTCCCAGGAGGACACACTGTGGCCTTCCGAGAGGCAGCTGCCATGCCCTGCAGCCTGCCTTCTGCTGCATTTTGTCTTGACGGCCTGGGCAGCTCCTCCAGCACATGGGCTGGCGTGTTCCCCAGCTTCCTCGCACCGTCTGCCTTTCTACCGAAGGCACAGCTCCACACCTGGCTTTTTACTTGACTGCCTGACATGCTGCCCTGGACAGCCCACCTGGGTGTTCCTGCAGCAGCCTGGCGGCAGACGCCTGCGACTGGGTCTCTTCCCACCTGGCGTCTAACAGTGCCGCAGCGGAAACACATATCCTGGCTGGCATTTGCCGGCCACTGACCTAGAGACTGTCCACCTAGATTGCCCAGTTGAATCCTCACAGCAGCACTGGGCACAGCACTGCCCAAGTCACACATAAATGGCAAGTTTATGCCACTTTCCGAAGAACAGCTTGCTCAGAACTGGCTTGTTGCAGAATCGATTCTTATACCCCAGCGGCTCCGGTGCAACTGGGTTCTCCAGGCTGAGTATACTTGAGGCCCAGGGGGTTGTGAGGACGCGGTTCTGATGCTGAGGGCGGAGGGAGGTTGAGTGCCTGCCTCTCTAATGAGCTCCCAGGTGATGTCCCCGCCATTGGTCTGTGGACCACACTTTGCATTGTGAGGGTCTGGTCCTTGGCTGTAGTTCTGGCTTCACAGTGCTCTGGATCACAGGAGCCCCAAAGAAATGCGGGACCCCACTGAGGTTGGAGTGATGGGGAGGCGACACAGCAGCGGCTACTTGAAACCCTGCTTGGAAAATACGGACATTAGCGACGTGCAGGGAGAGCCTGGTTCAGGACCGCACTGTCAGGTCTGGCTCTGAGCACACCAGGCCTACTCCAGCCTCCCCCCTTGGCAGCCCTGGGCCTCCAGGTACCCGGCTGGCCGGCTGCCCGTTGTACGATGGTGGTGGCCATTCAGGGGGACCTAGCTGCAAGGGAGATCCAGGCTCTCTGACTTACTTCTCCTGTATTCCAAACAGAAAGCGGTCTAGAGATGGCCCTGGATGGTGCAACGTTGGCAGTTACTGCAGGCTGCCACAGACCTGGTTCCTCTGGAAGGGAGGTCTCCACACGTGGAAGGTCATAGTGTACTCTGAGACCTCGGTAGCTGTTCAGGCCTCGTAGGACGCTCTGCAGGAAGCCGGGCTGCGGCGGAGCTCAGCGCACAGTGCCCAAGTAAATAATAATATGTGCTTTTGTGATGGGGTCTGTCGAGGTGCTTTGTGAAGAGTTTTCCATATTCAGCGTGGACATGCCGAGAAGCAGGGATTGCACTGCCGGCCCCTCCAGTGTAAAAAACACATAGAGAGAAAATGTGACCTTCAGATGGTTAGAAATTCTATCCTTTCTCTGCCTATTGGCAGGACATTTGAATGTATATGCACACAGACGGCAGCTCACTGGCGTGGTTAAGCTTGCACATCACCCACTTATTTTGGCCACACACGTTGCATCCTGTTGCACGATATGATTAGTGTTCTTTAGAGACAAGCTGTGGGCCCGTCCCACTGAGATGGTAGATATTCTGTTTTGAAGCACTGTCATCCTTGGATAATGTTTCCTTTCATGAAAATGATGTGTTTATTATCTCTTGAGTGGGAAGCTTTCTATTTCAAAATATCTCAGATAAGTTAAGGTGACAAGGTGATATTTCAGGGTGAATCTCAGCCTCAAACGTGTGTCCTTAGAGGCCAGGTCATAGAGAAAAAAATTGCCCGATCATAAAATTCACATTTAAGTCAACAGAATGAAATCTACCTCCATCTGTGGTTCTGGCCATGTGTCTGCAGGCCCCTGAAGGGTGATTTGTGGTGTCGCCAAGCTGCTGCGGTAAAAACATGAATATCGATAAGGCCGCGTGGAGATGGCATGTGCAGCTGCAGACTTAGAAGCAAGAAGAGGAAGGGACACATGGCCTCTGCTTTTCTCTCAGAAGAAAAACAACATTGGAGCCTAAAAGATGTCACCCTTCTTTATACTTTTACTGAATCCTGTAGCCATTCAACGAACGATCTTAGAGTAGATTATGAAGTAGTCAATATGTTCTAGAATAGAACTTTAGATAGGGGGCAACGTGACTCTAGCAGTGTTGCATGTTCTTGGGCAAAGTGTTCTTCTACTAGAAGTCCAAAAATATCCTGACCAAAATGAATGGAATTTCTAGCAACAGTCACAGTGACAGCAAAGTGACCCAAGAGTAATCATGTGCCCAGAGAAGGGGCAGCAGACCCAGGGCATGGGGCACCCTGGCTCCGTGCTGGCCTGAGTGAGTGCTCATTCCTTGGATTTGAAAGACATGGGCTCTTCCTTACAGTTTAGCAGCTTGTGTCATGTGCAGATGCTCTGCCAGGGCCTGGGGTGGACCCCCAGAGAGGACTTCCAGCTCTCTGGAAGTTTCCACTTGAGTTGGGAGGAAGAGGCAGGTGCCTGAGAATTGTTAGCTTGGTATTTGCTGAGCAGCCCAGACACAAGTCCCAGGTTCCTCCTGGTCGTGTGGGCCGGGGTGGTCCGGGGCGGTAAATGGTCATTCGGAAGGAGCTTCATTCAAAATAGTTGTGTGCCAAGAGTTTGGATGTAGAGTATGGTTCAGCTGCCTCTTAACACAAAGTTCTCATTAATTTCATCTGCTGGCCACGCTGTGTCATCTCCAGGCCGGTCCACTTGCCCACTATTCCTGCACGGTACAAAGCCAGAAGTTGCTATTTCTTAACTCCAGGGCCTGCCTTGGGCTCAGGACCAATCCAGCCCTGGAGGCAGTGAAGAATCAGCAAAGGTCACACTCTGATGACACCACTTCCCACTCAGGGTCAAGCCATGTGTTTGATGTCCCTTCAACACAAAGACCATTAAGCACTGAGACAGATGTGTGACTGTCCTGCCCGTGGAATCAGTCTTAGCACCTACTAACCACACTTTACAACAACAGTGCCACAGAGAAAGGTTGTATAGTGGGAAGAAAACAGTGATTTTGGCTGCCTACCATCTGAATTAGGAGGAAGGCAGCATTCCTGGGACCAGAGGTGCCTCTTTGGGCTGGAATTTTGGTGGGACTCCTTCAGCAGGAAAGGTGGTTTCACTCCCACTAACCCCTGGACATAATCTGCAGATATAGAGAAAGAGCTGATGCCTTTACTTAGAGAAATTTGGGGCTGTGCTGGCAACCAGAGGCAGTGTGAGGGGTTCAGGGTGGATGGAGAGGGGCTCTTTGTGGGGAGGGAGCAGTGTGTACAGGCCGCTAGTACTGGAGGACATGAAGAGGCCCGGAGATTCCATGGGGGGTGGCCTGCAGGACCTCTGGAGAGGGAGGCCTCTGTGCCAGTCCTTGCTTTTGCTGTGCCAAGTAGTGAAGTCAGCACCAAACCCTCCACCGCCCCAACGCGGGCAGTGTGCAGCATGCTAGCCCGTCCTGCAGTGGTGTGACCTGGGAGGACAGAGCCAGGGCCCTGAGTAGCACAGAGCAGTGGGTGATGCTGGAAGAGACCATCAGAGAGCCTGGAGCATACCCACGCCTGGGGCTGGGGCAGGGGCTGGGCAGGGGCTGGGCAGGGGGGTGTCTCCAATTAGTCCAGATGGCAGAGAGTGCTGGCAAGGCCCCGCGGCAGCAGACTTCTGGATTCTATGCTGTTGCTCCCTCTGAGAAACAGGTGGCTACCAGTTTAAATATGAGGCTGAAACTCCTGTGGCAGTATTCTGTCTGGATGAAATGTGGTATTAAATTGATGATTGTAAAATAGATCTGCCAGTTACTCTGATTTGGTGATCTGAGTTTATTTCCAGATAGATGGGGCCAAATTACTGCTCCAGGGACCATATGGCTGGGAAAAGAGAAACACTGGCACAGTTGAGCCCCTGTTGTCAGTATTTCCTAAGGAAGCGTGGGAGGGGGAGGGGTGGCATCAGGACGGGGCATGGGTCTAAGGAATCCAACAATCCAGGCAACTGGATGACCTCGGTAACCAGTCTGGTCTCTCTGCCAATCTCTTGATGTTTATCATCGAGTCTGTGATTTCCTATACATGAAGAAGAATCCAGTGTCGTCAGACTTGGCAGAAGAGAGGCGTGTTCATCTGTGTAGTGATGTTTACTAGCAGTAGTGCTTGTAGCATATTTGGATTCCTAGCCCCGGGGCAGAGCCCTCTTCGCTCCTTCCTGTTCCTGAGGTGTAATGGCACACGTGGCCCTGGGCCTCAGACCTCCAGCCTCCTAAGCTGGGCCTGGGGGCCGGGCCCCACTCTGGGCAGGGGCCGTGGCAGGCGCCCTTGGCCAGGAGCTCAGACACCACGTCAAGTCTGCTGGCTAGAAAGCAAATAGACAGTGGGCCCCACCTGGTACCCCACGTCCTTCTTGGTTTAGTCAGGTGACAACTGCTAATTCATCCATTGTTTTTCATCAATCCATCCATCAAACTTGTGAGCTCCTACTGTGTATCAAGAATGAGGGATAAGGCAGTGGACAAGAGACAGGGCCCCGCCCCGCCCCGCACGTGTTGTTCTGGTGATAGGCGCAGGATCAACATCGGGCAAAGGGCTCCCATCTGAATAAACTTGTGTATATTAATCTGCACTAAGAGGTTTTTTTCTTGCTACAAGTGATTTTTCAGACTGAAAACCCTATCACTTTAATACATTTCTGGTGCCCAACTATTGTCAAACAATTACGCTTTTACTCCCCATTAATTACTTTGAAGAACAAGAGAGGGAAATTAACACTGAAATTGGCAGATCTTGTAGAGCATTTTAAGGAGAAAGAGCTTAATTGTGAAGAACGTAGAAACAGAATTAAGGATTTACATTTAGCTTATGGTCTCAATTTTTCATATTCTTTGTATAAACCATAACATTTTCCATTATGCCTGGCAAGAATTTGGTTTTAAATATCTGGGTTTAGTTTAAATATTAATTCTATTTGTGAATAATACCCCAATTGCCCATTACCATTGATATTTTGGAAGTGATTATGTTCTGAACCTTACCATGGAGCAATAGTCTATATATCTGTATCACATTAGGGGCTGTAAAACACAGATTTTCATGTCTGTAGCTAGAAAGATGGATGGAGGATGGATGGAGGAGGGATGGAGGATAGATGGAGGATGGATGGAGGATGGATTGGGGATGGAGGATGGATGGAGAATGGATGGATGAAGGATGGAGGATGGATGGAGGAAAGATGGAGGATGGATGAGGGATGGATGGAGGATGGATGGATGAGGGATAGAGGATGGATGGGGGATGGAGGATAGATGGAGGATGGATGGAGGAGGGATGGATGAGGGATAGAGGATGGATGGGGGATGGAGGATGTAGTTTTTGAAATGATTGGACAGCACCTTCTTTTATCAGTCTTCTCTGAAGGATTGATGAAACATCGTTTGGTTCCTGTTCCAAGAAATCCATGATCTCTCAATGGCTGTTCTAAATAATACATTTGCCTTTTTGAAACTATTTTTTTAAACTTCTAAAAGTTAGTTTAATGAATTGGATAGGGTATAGATAAAAGTAAAAAGTGTCATGGAAATAGAGAAAAGGTTCTGCCTGGAAACTGAGGAAAAGCAATTTGGTCACGGTTGTACATACCAAGTTCATGAGCACCCGAGGTGCAGCAGGAAATCAGTCTTCTGTCTGTCACAGTCCAGACATCGAGGAATTCATTAAGTTGTTAAGTATGGAATGTCCGATTTCCTGAAGTACGAAGTTTGACAGTTGATAACTCTGACATTTTCACTTTGACACTTCTAGTTTTATATTTATTGTGAAGGTACATCCTCATTCTTTCAAACGCATGTTTTGGCTTGTGATTATCTTTCAGATTTTTTTTTTTTTTTAGAGAAGTTTTTGTGAAACCATGGATAAATCAAAAACTCGTATTATTTTTGTGTATGAGTTCCATCATGGAACCAATGCAGTGTAGACAGCTTGAAATATCAACGAGGTGATTGGAAAGGATGTGGCTAATGAATGCATAGTATGTCAATGGTTTGAGAAGTTCCATTCTGGTGATTTTAATCTTGAAAATGAGTCAGGTGGGTGATCTGAGACCAAGGTGGATAATGAGGAGCTGAACGTTGTAGTGGAAGCGAATCCATCTCAATCCATGGGTGAATTATCAGCAAGGTTTGATGTTACTATTCCAACAATACTGGACCACTGGAAACAAATGGGCAAGGTAAAGAAGCTGGGTAAATATGTTCTGCGTGAATTAAATGAGAGTCAGAAGAGAAATCTTTTCAAAGCTTGCCTTTCTTTGCCATCGCAACATAAATGAGAACAATTTCTACACCGTATTGTTACGTGTGATGAAAAATGGATTCTTTTTGACAATCACAAGTGTTCAGCACAACGGTTGGATAAAGATTAAGCGCTGAAACATAGTCCAAAACCAAATATTCATCAGAAAAAGCTAATGGTGTGTGTTTGGTGGTCCAGCACTGGTATTATCCACTACAGCTTCATGGAACCTGGTCAGTCGATTACAGTGGATGTCTACTGCAACCAACTGGATGCAATGATGAGGATGCTTGTGATGAAGCAGCTGAGATTGGTCAATAGAGACAGGCCAATGCTTTTGCAAGTCAAGTCTCAACCACATATTGCACAAACAGCGCTGCTCAAACTGCAGAGGCTGGACTTGGAAACTCTTCTATCATCCACTGTATTCACCAGACCTTGCTCCAACTGACTACCACTTCTTCCAGGCTTTGGACCACTTCTCACAAGGGAAAATATTCAATTCTGAACAAGCTGTGGAAATTGCCTTTCACGATTTCATCACCACTTGCTCTCTAACTTTCTTCACTACTGATATAAGCAAGCTACTGTTAAGATGGCAAAACTGTGTGGATAGTTTAGGTGCATACTTTGATTAATTGTACTGCTTCTTGTTTGAGATAGAATAAACTAAACTTTTGATTTGAAATTGGACATTTCATATTTAATGACCTAAGTATTTATAATCTTGATCACATTATTGATCCTTGGTTTCCTCATCTGTAAAATGGAGATAATACTTTTGTACCTATCTCATATCAAAATAAGATGTGGATAGTTCTGCATATCATAAAGCACCATTAAAGCATCATTTTAAAGAATGAGATGGTATAATATAAATGGAGGGAAAAGCAGCTTTTCATTCATAGATTTCTTGGATATGAAAGGTATCATTTAAAATTGTAGTCTCAGCTGGGTGTGGTGGCTCACACCTTTAATCCTAGCGCTCTGGGAGGCTGAGGCAGGATGATTGCTTGAGGTTAGGAGTTCAAGACCTGCCAGAGACCCCGTCTTTACGAAAAATAGAAAAATTAGCTGAGCGTGGTGACATGCACCTGTAGTCCCAGCTACTCGGGAGGCTGAGGCCTGAGGATCACTTGAGCCCAGGAGTTGGAGGCTGCAGCGAGCTATGATGATACCACTGCAGTCTAGCCTGGGTGACAGACTGAGACTCTGTCTCAAAAATAAATAAATAAAAATTAAGAAAATAAAATTGTGGTCCTTATGACTCTTTTACTTTCATTGTGAAAAGCCTTCTTTAGAGAATGTTGTCTCTGGTTAGGGTGTAAACATCTAGAGTTTATTTCCTTAATAAAGTCTCTGAAGGAATAATGACAACTTATCTTTCTTTTTCTTATTTGTCCCTAGGAGGGAAATTGGGGCCAGTGTTTTTGTACCTCTTTGGTTCTTAATGAGAAATGAAGTTTCCTTTGGCAGAACTTTTGATTTTGGCTTTAATTCCCCTCTTCTCATTATAAAGAAAAAGCAGGCGTGTCTGCCAAATACTCTTTTTCTCAAAGTGAAGTGATTGCTCTTATAGGCTTGTTGGAGTCATGCAAGCTTGTTGGGAAATCATCTTGACACCTTCCCGACAGCACTCTATTCTGCAGCCTCTGAGGGGACAGGGCGTCCCAGAAGTGGGTGTGGAGCCTCTGACCAAACGAGCACAGAGACTGACGTCATGGGGCAGCTGTGCACCTGTGTGAAGACTGACTAGCTAAAGGGATAATTTATTAGGCTGATTTTTCAGTCTCAAAATGTAGTTCAATTCCATTTTGTTTCATTTGCATAGAAAAAGAGCTGTTCAAGGGAGGAACCAAAGCTGGAAGAGCTAATACTTCCATTTGCTCATAGGAAAAACAAATGCAAGCTCTTCATGACTTTGGGTCCTTCACTGCGGAAATCTCTGTGTATGTGTTGCAGATAAACATAGATTATTTTCTCCCCCTTTTCATCTCCTTAAAGATCATCTATATTACTCCCCCAACACCTATTCAGTATTCATTACTGTTATGATATTTGTGCTTTCTGATTTTCCCAAATGGGAAAAAGAAATGAAACAGGTGTCATGATGGCTGAGCCTAGGTGGGAGGAAAGAAGTTACATCAGGAATTTATGGGACTAACATAAGGGTTGATGTTTGCACATTTGCTCAGTTGTAACCTGGATTAAATACATTCAATAGGCAAAGAATATCTGATTGTAATTCTTATTTCATACAAGAAATCCCCAGTGCATGAAAAGGAAATACAACCAGTGTCACACTGGGTGGAAGGAAAGGATGCTTGCCCTGGGCTGGCTGTGGCTGGCTGGCCCTTGCGGACCACCGTCAGCATGCCAGGTGGTCCTGGGGGCCCCGCCATCCTGGGCTAGGGGGCAGACGGGGCAGCAGGCACCAGCATGCTGGAGCTCCTCTGGCCCAAGAACAAAAAAATGAGTAAAACATACAGTCAAGAATTACACAGCCAGCGCCTGCAGAGTTGGGTAAAACGGGTTTTTTGTTCATTTGTTTTTGCACAAAATCTTTCTGTTGTCTGTGTTTATCTTTTGTTAAAAATATGAATTTTAAAAAACTGGTAAGTGATATGGGCCAAGAAATTGAGATCTTGTAATTCTTTGTTTCGTTTCTAAGGCGAAGTAGATTTGCATCTAAAATTAAATGGGCATTAAATAAACTCAAGGATTCGATACTGGGAAGGGCACTGATGTCTGTAGATGTCTGCAGTTGTTAAGGGAAGAGCCAAGGGAAGCAGGAAAGTGCTGTGACTCATATTTTCTCTGGAAGAAATGGGCATCCTGTAGAGCCCTTGTCCCCTCACATACATCAATAACTAACAGAGTTTCTGGAAGGTACTCAGTCCTGGTTGAGAGCTGGAGATGGGTTATGCTGTGGGTGGTTAAATATATTTACAGCCTTTTCGGAGAGTTCAGCGGGGGTTCCACGGTGGTTATTGATTAGTCTGCTTCAACAGCTGCTGGCTGGAATTAAAGAAAATAATCTGTCCAGTACGACTGGCAGGGACATTATAACTCACTTCAGATTATAATGAGCAGTAGGAAAGGCAATCGGAGGAAATTCCACACGCGCCAGGAGAAAGGGCCGGTGTGAAATCCACAGATGACGCATCGTCTGTAAGAAGGAGGACTCTCTTGGCATCTCAACCGCCTTGCTTTCTCATCTCCCACTCCTGGGTTGCCAGGTTTGCTTGCTCTGGTCCTTCCGAGTCTGTTGATGCCTCCACGCGGGGACCGTGCACAGCCAGCTCCTGCCCTCTGCCGTGGGCACTGCCAGCCGTCCACGAGTGTGGACTGGCCGGGGGGCTGCAGCGCGGCCCCCTCAGAGGGCAGGCAGCTGAGGCCTGCCCCTCACTTCCAAATCCAGTCTGACCCCAGCAAGGCATTCCCCGCAGGGAATAAACCAGCGCTTCCGTTGTGGAAGGCACTGGGGAAAATATAACAAAATGTGGCATGTGCGTACCACTCTGTTCCGCAGTTCAGAGCCCTGCACAGCCACAGATCTTCAAGGATGCTCTTTGCAACAGGGAAAAATAGTTCACTGCAAGTTGCTAATTTTAGTACTGAAAACTTGAATCTATGCTAACCAATAATAATAATAGAGACTGGGTTAAAGAAATTACAAAAAAAGATTTACCACGTACTGTTAAGTGAAAAAAAGATCAGTGAGAAACATGTGATCATTTATGTTAAAAAGGGGCTGGGTGTGGCGGTTCACAACTGTAATCCTAGAACTTTGAGAGGCTGAGGTAGGAGGATCACTTGAGGCCAGGGGTTGGAGACCAGCCTGGGCAACATAGTGAAACCCTATCTCTACAAAAAATAAAAAATTAGTTGGACATGGTGGCGCGTGCCTGTAGTCCCAGCTACTGGGGAGGCTGAAGGAGGAGGATCGCTTGAGCCCAGGAGTTTGAGGTTGCTGTGAGCTAGGCTGACGCCATGGCAATCTAACCCAGGAAACAAGAGCAAGATCCTGTCTCAAAAAAAAAAAAAAAAAAAGGTGTGTGCACAGAGAAAGCTGAAAGAACAATGTGAAGAGTGGTTTTCCCAAATGGTGGGATTCCGAGGATCTCTTTTAAAATGTGAGCTTAAAACTAGAACTGGTATTTCTTGCCAGAAGACTGTTGGTTACAGTGTCCTGCACTCTGCACATTTCGAGTTAATACTGAATATACTTGCTCTCCATTGAGACACCTGGGGACACTATTCCACAGTCACCGTGCTCAGAAATGCCCTCCACGTCTGTAAGGTGTGGGTCATCTGCGGACCTGCCCGGTGCGGAACTCCAGCACTCTGAACGAGCCCGCGAGGCAGACCGCTGTGCGCTCGAGCTCTGCCTGCCTGGCAGCTGCACAGCCTCTGTGGGGCCGGCTGTCCTGTGACTTATTGGAGATTCAGTTAGTGGTTTCAAAAGTTGTGTCAATTCAGAGAATAAGCCAGTGTGTTTGGGGGACAGCTTGTTTAATCTCTACTTTTGGACAGTAAATATTTGGCTGTTGGGTAATGCTGGGGCACATGATCACCTTCCTGGCCTGGCGTCCCACCCCTTCATGTCCTTGTGCCTGGGCATGCCCTTCCTCTCTCCGGGTGCACTTTCCTGTCCAACCCAGATCACTGTCCCTGCTCCCGGCAGGACCTGCTGGCCTCTCCCCACAGCTGTGCAGGGGTTTCCGTTGCAGTCCTGAGCACACCTGCCACCTTTCCTTATTTATGCGTCAGCTGCCTGTCTGCTCCTAAGTGCTCCCCCAGCTGTGGGCTCCAGTCCTTGCTGAGGCAGAGTGGTAGGAGAAGACAGGGAGGGAGGTGTTCCAGAAACTCAGACACTCTCCTCTGCTCTCATTTCCTGTTGGTGTCCTTGCGAGTCCTCGGTGTGTTTAAACACATCCTCTCCCCGCAGTTTGCTCCCCTGAAGTGAGGGCTGTGTTTGCAAAGAGAAGGGGCTGCTGCAGCCCAGCAGTGCCAGGCACAGAGGTGCCTCCCGCTTGCCTGTCGTCCCGCCAAGTCCTCCTGCTGTTTGCCGGTTCCAAATATTGCCTGGCTGCCCAGGAGAACCAATTCTCTGCAAAAACATGGTAAATGTGGTAGATGGGTGCTGCCTTTTTACAGTCATTTTCCGTGGCGTCAATGTGCACGTGGAGCAGAGCACCCGCCCTGCGCGGGGGCGCCTTGGTGGGGCACGAGCTCAGCTGCTGAAAAGCAGTTTAGGGGTCACCCACTTAAATTTCTGAAGGATTTATTTTAAATGGTTCTTCTGATTCAGTGCTGCCACTTAAATCTAAACCCTCCCTGGACAGCTGTCACAGATGTGGACAACAAGTGCTCAGATGAGCAGTCAGCTTTTCTTGTCCTTTAGTGCCTTCCTGGGCCAACCACAGGATCTGAGTTGGGCCGGAGCCGAAGGTCTCAGCTGCTGCTCCTGAAACGATCTTCACGCCCTCTCTGCGCCTCGTCCTGCCAGAGCTCACCTGCACACGTGCCCCTGGGCTCAAGTCATCCTGCATGCTGAGACCAGCCGGCTCTTTCCTTTTCCGTTTTGTTCCATTCTGTTGACTTTGGGTACTGAAGCGTGTGATGGTGCTGGGGACACGGAAGTGTGTGGTTTAGGGGTCTAAATGGTGTTAGAACCCCAAAGGAGGTTTAACAAACTGAATTGAAGAATAAGACCTTTTTCAATTGGAGAGAATTTGCACTGTTGCATTATTGCTAAAATTAGCATCTCATCTATTAATAAGCACTTCCAGGTTATCTTTGCACATTTACTTTCTTGGTCTGTCTTACTTTAGGTCTCAGAGGTGCATTGGTGGAGCCCCCTGGAGTCTGTCAGTCACCTGGAGTTTGGTGGACCTGTGCAGTCAACCAGACTCTAGTTCAGATTCAAACTCTGTCTCCTTTCTCTCAGTCACACTTTCTGAGCCACCATTTCTTTAATAAGGACCTAACACCTACCTCCAACAGGGCTGCTGGGAGGGTTAACTGAGGAAATATCCGTGAGCGAACCCAGACTCTGGGTTCACTGGGTGCCTGGGGATACCAGGACAAGGCCACCCCAAGCATGCACACCCACATACATGTGCACAGTCACACACACATACATGCACCCTTACACACATGCACACCCACATACATGTGCACGTGTGCACGTGCTCATGCACACACACACTTGCACCCTTGCACACACACGCACACACACAGTGTGAGTCACTGGTGAAGCCAAGGCTGGCACTTGTGAACTTTAGTCCTGACACTGTTGTTTAAATCTCTAGGCGTGCTATTGGAGCCGGGCTGCTTTTCAAAACACCTTCAGAGACAGGATTGGGAAACTAGTGTAAATGTGATTGTTGCCCGAGGCACTGCTCTGCCTCAGGGCTGTTTTCCTGGAGTGTTTTTTCCCCAGTCAGGGTGCTGCAATGGGCCAGGGACATTTTTAGGATGCCATAGAGTCACAACTGTTGATTTTGTTAATAGGATAAACAAACCTTCTTTGGCACCATAAATAGCAGAAGCTGTGCTTTCCTCCCAACCTCCTAAGCAGGGAAAGTATTTGAAGCTGGAAGGAATTGAGCCCTGAGCTTAATGCAGTTATAGACCAAGAAGAAAACAAAGATGTGTATGTACAAAGATGTGTTTTCAGGAGACAGAAAATTGTGAAATCAGCCCAGCAGCTGGCCCAGAGATTGGTTCACCTTGCATGGCTTCCGGAAGTCATAGATGGTTGACGATGCAGCCTGCGTGGCGGGCTGGGGCAGTGAGGGGGGTGTAGTGACACGGCACCTGTGACGTGCTGTTTTCTCTCGAGTGGACTAGCAGGAGGACAGGCAGACCTAGCCAGGGACTGCTGACAGTGAAGCTAAAGTCTGAACTCACCAGACACCTTCTAGGGACAGAGAGGAGCTGTCTTCATAATAGTGACATTCCATAGACCAAGAGGAGGCTGGGTTTCAGATGCTGCCCAGGAGAAAGGTCTCAACTCCCTAAAGCACTTCAGAAGGTTGACTATGATGGCGGGTGGCGTTTTGTGTCTCTTCTTTATGTGCTTCTCAGTGTTTCTCAAATTTTCTATAGTGGGGAGGTATTACTTTTTTAATTGGAGGTATTAATTAGATAAAACATGAATCAAACTTTTTTAGAATGTAAACATTCCCACAAACCCTGAGGTTTTAATGGCCAGAAAATTCAGGCTTCTCCAACTGGGTGCCCCAGAAGATGCTTAGCTGAGAGAAGAGGGCGGTGTTAGCATCCTCCTCTTGATGGGCCTGACTGACAGCCTCGGCAGGATGGCTGTCCCAGGCGCCGTTGGCAGAGCATGCGGGAGGATGGCTCCAGAGCCCAAAGGCCTATGTACTTCCCACCTAGACAAGGCCCTACCTGTAGCCCAGGCTGGAGCGCAGTGGTATCATCATAGCTCACTACAACCTCAGACTCCTGGGCTCAAGAGATCCTCCTGCCTCAGCCTCCCGAGTAGCTGGGACTACAGGCGCATGGCACTACGCCTGACTAATTTAAAAAAAACATTTTTTTTTAAGAGATGTGGTCTTTCCCAGGCTGGTCTCAAACGCCTGGCCTCAAGCAATCCTCCCACCTGGGCCTCCCAAAGTACTAGGATTACAGGTGTGAGCCACGGCACCTGGCCTTAGTGCTTCTGTGACCACTCTGTTGAGCTACCCCCGGCTGTGCATGTGCAGGTCAGATGACTGGAACTGAAGAGCTCTAGGTTATAAATACGGAGGAGACGCGGACTCCTTGAGGGCTTTGCTCTTTAATGTCCAAATTTTATTTATGTGTATATTATATACATATATCCCTTTGGCAGAACCAAAATGCATGCTGAACCCTTAATTGAAGTGTGAGAAAATATGCATATGATTAAATAGGAACTTTGCAAGTTAGGACCCATTGAGTGACCCTACATCTCTCAGGCAGAGAATCATTCTGTATCGTCTTATCTCTCCCTGTGGGGATTCCTTAATGGCGTTCCCTTTCATGAGTGACATGGCGATACCAGAAATAACTCTGGTTGTTCCTCCACAGGCCTCTGTCCAGCGGCCCAGGAGGAGCGTGGGTTTGTTGGCTGCCACACTAGCTGCAGGGTGGAGGAGGGCGGGAACAGAGATGGGAGATGTCATGGCACGGAGTGCTGAGCCTGTTGTGGTTGGGAGGAAGTTGGAGGGGATGCAGGTAACTGCTTCTCGAAAGGCTGGGAGAGCCCGTCACACAGGCTGGGGCTGCGCAGGGTGCGGGGAGAGTGGCGAGCTTCCCTCGGCTGTTGTCAGGGCAGAGTCGCTGGAATTATGGAGCAGCGCAGCGAGGGAGGGTTCGGAGGCTGTCTCTCTGACTGTGGGCTCACGAGCACTTTCCCTTTCTGGACCTGAGCCCCCACCTGTGAAACAGGAGCATTAGGGGACTCTTGGAGGCCTTCTAGGCTCAGGGGGTTGGTGCGGCGGGCCGCAGGAGAGTCAGCAGAGCCGAGGCACAGAGCTGGGCTCGTGGGTGCAGGTGGCACGTAGAGAGAGGGCTGCAGCCAGCCCGCCCCATGTCTGTGCCTCCCTGGGAAGCTCCCAGGGAAGGGGAAGGGCGGTCAGGGAGGAGGCTCTGCAGGGAGCCTCGCAGCCCAGCCTCCGCTCTTAACTGCTGGGGCTCCTCGGAGTGGCTTGGCTGACTGAACAGCTTAACGATTAAAGACTAAAGATGGTGATTTTTTAAAATCCACAAGCTCTGTTGCTGTTTGATGTAACTGAAGAAACTTGGTGGTTCCCTGAGCATCCCGGAGAGAAAAGGATAAGCTGTTGTCACACCCAAAAAGGGCGCTTCCTCCCTGGTCTGTGGTCCGTGTGGCAGGCACTTAGCGTGACTCATTAGGCCTGATGCTGCTGGCGCACATGGCCGCCAGCCCCCACGAGGCTTAGCAGAAGGGGGATCTGAGGGTGCTGTCACCTGCCTCAGTGATAGACTCGCCCGAGGGGGGATCCTGAAGCAGCTAGTGTCTCTGCCGGCTGTGAGCTGCGTGGAAGGTCAGCCGGCCTGGAGAGGCGGCTTCCTGGCAGCCCCTCAGGGGAGGAGTGCCCTTCTTTTTCATTTATGCCACTGAAGAGGAGAACAGCTGAAACACGGGCAGGGGAGGGAGACCGTGCCACTGCTGGGACTTCTGCCATCCTGAAGTATATTGACCCTGGGTAAGGTCAGGGTACAGTGGGCCCGGGTGTTGGCATTTGCAGTCCTCAGGCCTGTGAGAATTGTGCATCTGATTCCCGTTGTCACCTGCTTTTGTCACTGGCTTTATTTCAGCTAAATCATCCTTTGGGGTAAAAAGGAAGAAGATGTAGCTTCATCATTTACTTGAGTAGCATCCATTCAGATCATATGATTCTTACACCTTAAAGTTAGGGTTGCAGATTCTTGGCTTCGCTGAAATCTGGAACTATTTGAAAAATTAACTTCCTGCACCAGCCACTTGGGGATAAGAGTGATGTCTTAAACTCATTGGAAACCCATCAAGGTGTGACATCTGTGTCCACTTCATGGGCACCTAATAAACACCAGAAGGCACAGTACAAGGACCTGACCGGCTCCCTTTTCCCATCTCAAGGGGCGGCTCCCTATGACTTCGTGGGAATCTCCAGCTCCCCAGAAGCTCAGCAGCTGCTCGGCCCTCCGACTCTGACAGGCAGTCATGTTTCACTTTCGTCACAAATCGGTGCTGGTGTGTGCCTCACAAAGATGTCACGTAGGGGCTGGGCCGGGCTGGCAGGGTGGCACGAAGGTGTCTCAGGAAAGCCCTGTGCAGATGAGACATCTTTGCAGGCGGGCACGGGGCGCTCTGTGCAAGATCTATTTGCTGAGCTCCCTGCTGGCAGGTTTTAACGCCCTGTTGATTTTATTAAACATTCTCAGTAAGAAGTTGGAGATTTGTTTAGGCTAAAACCATAATGAAAACAGCTGTCTTCATCTCTCGGAGACTGTGACACACACATGGTTGAGGAGGGAGCCCGGGAGGTGGGGTTGCTGGAAGGTGCTGGCTCAGCTGGTTGGGGGCAGAGGGCTCAAGAGACCACACGGTTCCATCAGGCTCATCGACTCACTTTGGCTCACTGAGCATTCTAATTGGAGGACAAACCTGTCATTGTGTCCCCGTGTCTGGGGAAGGGCAATGAATCAGAGTATTTGAGCTGCACACAGGCGGCGGCCACTGGGAGGACTGAGCGAGGGAGAGAACAGAGAAAGAGTTAAAATGAGCTCAGACTGTGTGCTCTGGGCAGCAGCTAGGACGGTCCTGTCTAAGTCTGTGGAATTTAAAGGCTTCTAGCTTTTGGCCTTCTTGCTTCCTTGTGTTTTCTGCAGAGGGGCCAAGAAGGAAATTTTGCCACCAAACAGAACTAGGTTCAAATTCAGGTCACTTTAGAAGGGAAGTTGGGCAAGTGTCTTAATTTCTCTGAGCTTCATTTATTCTATAAAATGGATGTGACAGTACCATGCACCATTTTGAACTACTGCCATCATCCAACTAGCATATTCTAATTCAGCAAAATATTTATTGATTTTTTTGGAATGTTGGCCAGGTCCCTGCACAGGGAGAAATTAGGCACAATTGCTGTCTTCAAGGGGCTTATTATCTGCTGAACATAAGACTTGAAAAGAGATGACTACATTATAATAAGTTGGTGCCATGAACAAGGTTCCAACACAGTGTTTCCGTGGACGGGAGGGAGGAGCAGGGACAGCTTCACACAGAGTCTAAAGGACACAGAGCCCGGAACAGAAACGCACCTCAGATGTAATAGGAAAGTGATTTCATTCACAGAACTGTTTAATTTCTATGATAAAGAGAGAGCTAGCATAGGAAAAATCTTCCACTGATTGGTGTCATGCAAATTGTGATGGATGAAAACAGGAGTCTCGAACTGGAAGGGGCCTGTGGAGAGATTCACACTGGGAACTACAAAGGGCTTGAAGTACCTCGCAGCTCGCGGTGCAGAGAGTGCGGCTCGTGCCAAGCAAGCGTGTTCCTGATGGCAATGTGAGGAGGGCGCTGGCGCGAGCACGTGTGGTACGCAGGTGCCCGTGGGGACTGGTGCCCCAGCAGCCTCCGAACGTGCTTAGACAATAGCAGCCACACAGATTCACGTCTCCCCTGGGTTAAAGGCAACCAGAGATCCAGGAGCTGAGCGCAGCCAAGGTGTGAGCTGAAGAAGACCCTGGTGGTCTGGCTGACAGCCCCCCATGTCTGTTCAGATCTGAGGGTGATGGACGGAACCCTACGAAGAGCGAGACCCTGGTCACACTGTCAGGGGTATCTGGATCCTGGCTCGGGCCCTCGTGTAGCATGAGTCCCTTCTTCAGTGTCCAGCCAGTGCTGGTTCCCATTCTTGGCCTCCCTGGTGCTGTCTGATGTGCCCAGGGCGATGGCACCTGGCCACGTTGCCCTCCGCCCACGCCCCTCTGCAGTGGCTGCGGTGCTGGCTCCCCCACCCAGCCTGGGCTCAGCCTCTGCATGGGGAGGTAGCAGAGCCCTGGGCACTTCTTATCTCCATGTGCCTGGCCAGCCGCTTTCCATGTGCCTCTAAACGCTGCCACTGCTGCCAGCGCCACTTCCTAACTCTCAGCAGGACTCAATTTTTTACCTCACCTCCAGTGGCCATGAGATAAACTGGGGCATTCTGTGCCTCCAGCCACCCCTTCCCCCACTTACACCATGTGCCTCCTGGTCTTCTCTGCTGTCGATGAATCCAGAAGGAGTGGGCACTCTCTAGACCTGGGTTTATGCATCTTTGAAAATATCTTTGAGGTCCCCATAACCTTAGCCCCTGAGAGTCAGGATTCTTCCCGGCCAGGCCCGTCGCGTTGCCATCCCTCCGCCCACATGGGCTTCCCTGTGCAGTCCAGTTGCGCCTTTGACTGGGGGCAGAGGGCTCGTCCCTCCCCCTGCACTTCGTAAGGGCTGGGGCTAATTGTCCAGTGGCTACTGGGGAACTTCAGGTCTCTGCTTTTCCTTCCACATCGTATCCCACTTTTGGATCATGGCGTTCTTCTAGAAGCTACGAGAAGGCAGCAGGACAGTTCTATACTGAGTTTCAGTTTGGGCCTGCCCGTGGATTTTCTTTGCCCTGCTTTATTTCTGTCTTGTTAGGAAAAATTCAGAGTGCACTACGCAAAAAAGGACCTAGAGTTAGGTTGAAACTAACTGATAATCATTTTATTTGGTTCATTTCCTTTTTTTTTAATGATGTTGCTGAGTTAAAACTTGACCCTTCCTCTGTAGATGTTTAAGGAAGGATCTGAAAAATGATAACAGGCTAGTATTTTGTTATGTATTTTTAGTAAATGTGACATTCTAGTTGAGACTAAATATGTGCAGACTTGGAACAGTGTTAAAATTATTTATGAGTGGGAAATAGATGGAAATAAATAATAAAGATTTATAGCTTGTGATTTGTTCAGTATCACTTAGCAACATCAATATTTTTGTCTACAAATAAAGGTCTCCTGTTTGGTACATGTTGAAAATATCTGTACACTTGTGTGTTTGTGACCTTGTTATATACATTATCTAAAGCAGAAGGATCATTTTGGTTGTGGCTGGGTTTACAGTACTTAATTTGGGTGTCTAGACACTGGTTACAGTGATAGAAAAACGTCTGAAGATGTGAGATGAGATTCTACAGAATGGCGTCCTTAAAATATGTCTGCAAACCACCTCTTAAAACATAAATAAATTAAATTACAGAGTTAGAAAAATCGTAAATTAAAAGGATTTGTTTCTTCTAAGATAATTATTTGCATGATTAGAGCATCAGGTTTTCCTCATCAGAAGTTGAAATATTATGTTCCCTGAGCTGTGCCAAGAACAGGGGGTGATTTTCATTAATAACCATGGAGCGTAATTAATCTTTAGTTTTCTGTTAACCCTATTATCTAGATCTTTACCAGTGCAGACACACTGGCTAATCTCCACGTCCACTGCTGCTAATAGTGTCTGGCCCTATGTAAAGATGACAGCCCCAGCCCACCGTGCACTATGGCGGGGTCTGGGTTTATGTGTTGTCCTCTTTGGTGTTAATGCACTTAACTGGTGTCATGGGTGCTGCCTGTGACCTGGGAGTGAGTAAAGTCAGCTGAACTCCTCCTGGAAGGTATAACTGACACCTGTCCATTGAAGTTGTCATTTGTACAGCAAACTAGTGGGTGAGCCTCACTGTGTGAAGTGTTCTCTGTCCAGCCCATGTTTCACTCTCGGTCTGTTCATTTCTTCTGATTATTCTTGTCACATGGCTGGAATTGAATCCCATTACCCCACTTTTGCTTGGTGTTTGAGTAGATTGTGATGATCTTACTTTTCTCTGCTTCCCTGAGGCATAACGCACAGTAGGCATCATGAGGACAGTAGGCAGTCGGCAAATGGTCACTGAACCGATAGATCAAGGAGTAATCTGTAGGCAGGGCGGGCTTTACAGACATTTGCATTCCACCTGTTTGCCCTAAAGGCCAGTTGTTTGAACATAATTCCCCATATAAAAATATTATTGATTATGGCCAAAGTCCAATGCTGGCCCACAGTAGTGTACATAACTCAGACTGTCACCGACTATTTGTTTTTAATGTGTTTTTCTAAGCTAAGGGAGTCCATACATGTGAAATAAAATCGTTACCTATTTTGGTAGTACCATTTTAAATATTTAATTTAAAATGTGGCTTTAAATAGGGACTCTTCTGTTACTCTTTCATCTCTATGTAGTCAGGCCTCACTGTGAAAGGGTGGTGTGCAGGGCGTGTAGGTACTATCCACACCTGAATCGAAGTGTCAGCACCTGGGCACCATGGACTCGGGGTCTGTAGACATTTTCAAATAGATCTACTCAATTTTTTTTGCCACAAATCCTATTGCCCTTTAATAATATTATTTCCTTTAGGGAAAACTAATGTTCAGGAACATTATAACAGAATTTAAATTTTAATACGTTTGACCATTGAAAATAATATTTTAGTGAGTAGTATTTCCACTTGTACACACTTCCAAATGATAATCAGTAATTTATGTGGACACCCCCCCCTCAAGGAGACGGAGCATAACTCCTCACTCCTTATGTGTGGACTGTGTATAAGTAGGGAAAGGAGGAAGAGAGTGGCTCTGTTGTGGAGAAGCCTGACAAACACTACAGCCAGGTGATCACGGTCAGCATTGACCGTGATGAGCTATGCTGGGGTGATGGGATGGGAATGATACTTTGCCTTTGTGGGCTTCCTCTCCAAAACCCATAACTTTAGTCTAATCATGAGGGGAAAGAATCAGACAAATCCTAGTCAAGGGGAATTCTACAAAATACCTGATCTTTATTCCTTGAAACTGTCAAGGTCATCAAAAACAAGGAAATTCTGAGAAACTGTCACAGCCAAGAGGAGCCTAAGCTCCTCTGAATGGAGGACATGACGACTGAATGGAATGAAGTGTCCCACAACAGAAAAAGGACATTAAGTGACAACTAAGGAAATGGGAATAAATTATTCACTTTAGTTAATTTTTTTAAAAAAACATAGCAAGATGGAAGGAATGACATTCAGTGGAACCATGTTACCTCGACACTACCTTTCTGCATTAATTTGAGATACACAATTTTAAGTACAATTGCAAATAGGATAGAAGTAAAATTAGTCACAGCCCACATTCTCCCACCTTCCCTCGTCTCTTTCCTTTTTTAGAAACTGTTCAGCTGGATTACTTCCGATGAAACATCTTAATGTCCTCTTACCTGTAGAATTCAGTATTAGATAAACTGTTGATTTTTAGATTACTGTTTTCCATTTGAAATGGGCTAGAAGACAGCAAACTGTAAGTATCTAGATTATTTTGTGCTGCTCTACAAGGCCGCAGCCCCGAGCCCCAGGCCTCGGACCCGCACCGTCAATGTTTCGGGCTGTCCGTGCGGCACCGGTTCCACCACAGAACTCGTATTTGAAAACAACACGGATCTTTGACTTACCCATGGTTTCACAAAAATTGCTGTAAAAAAATTTGAAAGGTAATCATAAGTCTGTGTGTTTGAAAGGCTGAGGTTATACCTTTACATTAAAAATAAAACAAGAAGTGTCAAATTGAATGTCAGAGATATCCACTGTCTAACTTATTACTTAAGGAAATAGGACATTTCATACTTACTAACCTAATATTAGCGAGAGAATGTGAATCTATATCAAGCATTAGATTTATTTTCCATCTAGCATGAGATGAATGATAGTTTTGGAATACCTTCTTGCCCTAACCAGTCTGTCACTGAGATTTATAATTTGCATACTCATAAATTAGATAAATGAGACCCATTTTCTTTAGCATTAGTGTATGTTATTTTTTTTAGAATTCATCATGTCTGGAAACTTGATTTAAATTTGAGCTACTTACTAGATACTTTGGATTTCTGAGGCTGTTGTCATGGTTTTCAGGAGATCAGGGAACATTTCTAGTGAACAGAGCTTCCCTGCCTGTGATGGTCACAGACATTTCTTCATGTTGTTAGGAGCCCACAGGGCCTCACTGGAATGAGTCCTTTTGGGTTGACAGAAGCAGGATTGGTATAAACTCTTCTTTCAAGAGCCTGGCAATCCAATGAAGACACGTGATTACCTGCAGTGCACATGCATCTCTTTAACTGTGTGATGTGCATCGGTGAGGGTTGAGGTGGGTGCGCTGGGTGGGTGAGGCTTGGTGCTTGGCTCTGCCTGGATCCAGAGAGGCTTTTTATGAAAAAATAAATGATGAGCCCAGATCGAAAAAACCACATGGACACAGGAGAGAGAAATGACTGCAGACTTAGAGAACAAGGAAATCTTCATGGAACAGGTAGCACTTAAGCCTGGCCGTTTAAGGATCGGTAGGTTTCTAGAGGTAGAGGCTGCATTTGAGGGAAAGAGAATTTCAGCTAATAAACAAAGACATGCCATTGGGCTGCACTGGAATATGTTTGGGAAAGTCCACGGTGCGACATTGGTTGTTGCTGATTATGTCCTTGTCTTTGTGCGCCTATCAAGGGTACATACTAGCAACGTGATTTGTGACTGTCAGTGTTGGCCTTCACCACCCGACTGAGGAGTTTGTCAGGTTTCTTCACTGTAGGTTACTCTCTTCCCCTTGTCTAAAGAGAACTACCGTTTAAAGAGGGATTAATGCTTTAAGGAATGATTAATAGATATTGTGATATCAATGCATTATGATGAAAACCAAGGATGAATATTCCAGACCTTTCATCAGGCTTAAGAAAATAATAAGCAAATATTAGACTTTGCCTATATTCTGATGAAGACCCTAATCTAAACTTGACCTCAGAAGCTAGTATCTAAGGGTAATTTTCTTTAGACAAAGCTTTTTATAGGGAGACTAGAAATTGTTAAGAAATGAGTTAAGAAACATAGAGCACTTAGCATCTGGCATGTAACAGTCACTATGTAAGTGTCAGCTATCATCGTCTTCCTCTATCATCATCATCATCACTTGCATAGCTGAGGTACCCAGATGCCAAACACCAGTGGGTCTAAATTCTTGATGTTCAATCTCATTATTTCCACTTAGAATTTGAATTAGAAAAAAGTTTTTAAGCAGGAACAAAATGTAATCAGTTTTTTAAGGCACAGGGAAATTTCACATATTGAAATACAATGAATGGTTTTGCAAACTTTGATTGGCACTTTAAAAGGTGTTGAGTAGAGCACTCTGGGAAACTGCCTATTGATTGCACTGTTGTCAGTTCCTAAGCAACCACTGCCAAATTTATCTTCATGTCACACAACTTGTGTGTTTATCCAAGCTGGTTGAAATTCTTACCCTTGAGCAAAAATAGACCAGGGTGAATATTGAGTAGGACTAGGTGGCAGGAATGGGCTGCATTCGAACATACTTTCCAGCAGCTGTCACTCTGGTGAAGAAAACAGGAGACAATGGGAAGACAGGTCCTGGGGGACCAGCCCAGGCTATGTGGGCTCATGGAGAAGTGGCACCTGCTTGGTTCCTCCATTCCCACCCGGCCCCTCTGACCAGCACGGACAGGATGTCCTGGCAATGTGGAGAGGACCTTTCCTGGGAACATTGTTCTAGACCCAGTGCTTTGGCCACAAGCATCCCAGCTCACTCATAAATCATTAAAGCAGTAATTAAAGAAGAGCTGTATCTATGTAGGCTAAACCTGAACAATGGGCCACACTTGCTGGGATATGGGTAGCAAAATTTTATTTCTAGTAGGGTAGGTACGCATATGGCTTCCATAACAAATGCTTATTGGCTAGCTGCAAGATTCCCACAGGAACTTCATGTTTCTGGGTAATCTTCCCTATCAAAGTGTTTGCTCAGAAATGCAAAATAGTTTTGATATTAGTTCGATATATTATAACTAAGAAAATATGTATGACAACATCATACATGAATTCTCAAAGAGTAGCTATGCCACTGTTACTTTCCATTATATTAACAGGTATAATTGAGAGTAAACAGTACAGGATAACCTTCGATTGCCCTGCAGAGCAACTCCCCCACCTCGCCCTGCCGCAGGAGAAAGTGGGCAGGGCCCTCCCAGGAGCTGCTGCAGTCACAGGATTGGGAAGCGCATCAGCTACCCAGTTCATACAGTTTTCAAGCGCTTAAATACTGTTGCTGTCACTAGGCATGTCACCACCACCTCTCCAGAATGCAGTAGCACCACTATCTGCAAGACAACATGAAATTACATTTTAGATAAAAATGAGTAGGGAATCTAGATTGATAATCACTGATCTTTGGTGGCTATGAAGGTATCAGTGTCTCTTTAAAGAAAGTAGGGGCCGGGTGTGGTGGCTCATGCCTGTAATCCTAGCACTCTGAGAGGCCAGGGCAGAAGGATAGCTTGAGGTCAGGAGTTTGAGACCAGCCTGAGCAAGAGCAAGACCGATTCCATCTCTAGTAAAAATAGAAAAATTAGCCAGGTGTGGTGTGCACCTGTAGTCCCAGCTACTCAGGAGACTGAGTCAGGAGGATTGTTTGAGCCCAGGAGGTGGAGGTTGCTGTGAGCTAGGCTGAGCAACAGATTGAGACTCTGTCTCAAAAAAAAAAAAAAAGGAAAGAAAGCAAAGGAATCCCCACTCTCATTTTCCCTCAATAAATGATTGTTGACTAATTAATAACAAAGGGGTACTTCACCAAGTGATTAGAACAACGTCTGCGTGGCTGCTCCTTCACAGGGTTTCTGAAGTGTTACTAGCCGCTCCTGTTACAGTGACAAACAAGATAAATGACAGAGACCTTGAAAATGGTACCTGCCTAAAATGGCATTCCTGGGAAATGTGTAGACACTTAAGCCAAGTTATTTTTATGATTTGTTACTTTCATATACAGCCCAATCCACTAAAAAATGCAAGAGGATTATTAGTCTCCATTTGTCTAGAATTGACATTTCTAAATAAACATGTATGTGTGTGCATATACATGTACATACATATATATGTATCCATGTCTTTGTGTGCATATATATGTGTATCTATATGTGTGTGTATATGTGTATATACATACAAGCTATTTGTTATCTCCTCAAAGTCCATATATACTCCTAGAGTCGGAAAATTGGCGCTAGACTGCAGCTCCGCAAATGATGTTTCCAGTGACCTTGGCCGAATCACTTACCCTTTCCCTGCCTCTGCTTCCCTGGAGCAGGAGTTGGCCGCAGCTCTGGCTGCCTCTTCCAGTTCAAATGCTGCGCAGTTTGCACGACCTCGGCACGTGTCCCGGCAGCGCCTTGCTACCCCCAACCAGGAGGCGCCAGTCTTCTGTCTGAGATGTCCGTCTGCCATTGCATAATCCGCCAGGTTGGGTTTACAGCCTAGCAACGAGGAAATCCCTAGTCCAGAGCCTTTGCTCTGATAGTTTTTGAGTATATCGGGTACTTTTTCGCTTTTAGGTTAACTGTTAGCAGAAAAAGTGGAACTCCTCAGTTCCTTCCCTCAGTTTTGCTTTTATTTTTTCTTCCTAAATTTGTTGTTCAAAGCAAATAGAGGAACCAGGGAATTATTTTCAGGGAATTGAAGGCCTGGATAGGTTAAGTGATTACAGGAGTGTCCCTCTACTTTGGGGTCTGTTGGCAGGCGCCAACTACATCCCACAGTACTGCAGGCGAGACTGCTGACGGAGGGTATGTGACACCTTGAGTCACGAAGAGGCCGTCTGGCTGCTGACTTTTCTCTGAGCCTTCTCAGCCGGTCTTTGGGAGTGGCAGATGATGGCACAGTCTCAGAGCCCCAGGCTGCGACTGCTGTCCGGGACCAGTCCTAGCAGGGTCCACATCGAGAGCATCAGGGGCTCCCTGCCAGCCGGGGGGAGCGGCCACGTCTCTTCCAGTGGCCCCTGGGCACTTGCACGTCACCTGATCGTTCTGAAGGACTGACTTGAGACCTGCACGTCACTAAAGTGACAAGATCTTGCAGACAAAAGCTTTTCTTCCCATCCATGATTTTCGAATGTAATTTTTCCCCACTTGACCAGAAATCAGATAGTTCGTCTTCTTAGCTTGTGTGTGAAAGGGTCTTGCTGAGCTCGAGCTTCCTCTTTCAGCCCCAGTCTTTACGTGGAGAATGGTAATTAAAGAGGACTCCAAGTTCAATTCCAACATCAAGTGTTCAAGAAGCTGTAGCTCTTGATGTGATTGCTAGGAACGTGGGGACCAGACTTCGGAGCTGCGGTTAAAATTGCCCACGGGAGAGTCTGCAGGTGAGTTGCGAGCTGGCAGGTGCCCGTAACTGCAGTACTCGCAAAATCAAAACCTCGAGTCGGTGTGAAATAAATGAAAACAGTGAGCCCAGTGCGGAGTTCCACATACAACCCGTGTGACCTGAGGAGAGTCTCCTAAGAGCTCCGGCTCTCAGCTGTCTCACCTGTGAGGTGGCTGTGGTTGTGTCACACGGCTGGGGCCGGTGTAAAGCCTCCTAGTTTCTAGATCGTGCTGTCTCAGGGAACATCCCGGGAGATGCTAGGGACCCCGCACTGTGGCTGTCTTCAGGGTCTGTGTTTAAAAGGTTGAACGCTGTGAAGATCTCGACCTGAAATGAACAGGTAAAATTACTTTGGGAAACAATATGTAGGTATTAGTTTTGTCTGCCCCTTTTCAAAATGGGCTTCTGTTGATATGTCTTTTCATCACTTACCTTTTTCTAGGACATCATCCAGTTATTTTTCCTCAGGTCATAGAATTTGGACTTTGAAAAATGTCTCTATGAGAAATAGAGGCATACTTTGCAACTCCTTAAGATCTTGTGCTTGTAATTAAGTTTTTGAGTACCATTTTTATATAGGAGTAAATGAGATAATTAAGAGATATTTCAAGAAAGAGAAGTATATGAGAAAATAAATGGTTTCTGCTGTGTGATTAAACACTTCAGCTGAGATGCTGATGAGCAGTCATTGGTTGGAAGTGTACTCATCATCGTGAGTGGTGTCCTGATTAAGGTTCAAGAAGCACGTCAGAGAAAACAAGAATGTGATGACAGCGTTTCACAGACACGTGAATGTCTGTGTTCCAGGTGTACAGCATGCTGGTTTGACGTAGGTATGCATCGTGCACTGGCCACCTCAGCCACACTAACACACCCAGCACTGTGCTGCACGCTAGATCTCCGGGACCTGTTCACCTTCCAACTGGAAGTTTGCACCCTTTGGTCACCACCTCCCCATTGCCCTCACCCCCAGCCCTGGTAACCACCATTTTGCTCCCTGCTTCTATGAGTGCGACTTTTTTAGATTCCATATATAAGTGAGGTCAAAAAAATATTTTCAATAGTCCAGGCTGTTGAAAGGACTTTGATGAACACGGGAAACATATGAGTTCTGAGTTGGCGCCTGCCCTGCTCCCGCCCGAGGAATCTGTGCTTCCCGGGCCGTGCCCTGGTGTGCTCTGCAGTGGAGAAGTGGCATACTAACTTTTGGAAACATTCAGCTGCCAAGTTTCCTCTGCTGCAGGCTTAAAATAGACCAGACTGAGAAAGGAAGGTAGAACGAGAACCAACTGTTACCCGCTATATTGAGACTGTTGCTGCTTGATCTCATGTAACTGGTAGAGTTCTCTGTCAGAAGAGGAAAGAAACTCAACCCCTCATTTCTCAATTCTGACTATTTGGGGACAGACCCAATGGTTTACTGTGGATACACCTGAAGGTTCACTATCTCTTGTCATTCTGTGTTTTTTAGTAAAACATATTTTTTGTCTTTGGAGGTGACAGACATCTTTGATTTAGGCATAACTATACTTTTTGGGAATGTGAGCATGTTCACAACACCCAATTCATCTTTAAACCAAAATCCATAAACTCTTTTTTAAGCTGACAATTAGATGCAGTCTAATTTTGGACGGGTGGCAGAATCACAGGATGCCTTCCAGGCACCTCCTGAACGTCTTTCCAGCCGTGCGGGGGATGCCTGTCGCAAGAGGGGTGGATTGCAGGCGGGGGGCCTCAGGCCAACTTGAAGGGTGAGTGCTGCGTGCCCGACTCGCGGCGGCAGGAGGAAGGAAGGGCGAGGGCACTCCTCATTTGGAGAAGTGGAATGGACAGTTTCTGTGGCTTTTCCACAGTACTCCCTTCAACTCAGCAAAAGAAAGCGAGGGCCCAGCGCCCCTTACAGAACACCGCGAGGTTGGCTCATCTGCAGGCAGCGGTGGCTGCGGCTGCTAGTGCCAATGAGCAGAAGGATCCGCAGTTCTCCTACGTCAGTGGCCGCTTAAGTGCTGATCGAATGCCCTGCGGGAGGTGCAGAAGCCATAAGACTGACCTACTGTCAAGGAGCTGTAAGCAGATGGCATTTGAAGAGCCCTCAGAGACTCTCTGAGCTATGGTCTAAACTCCCACAGCCAGGTCATAGCTGCGCCATTTCAAACTCACAGATTCCTCCCTTTTCTATGCTTTTTGCTGATAATTACAGAAATGTTATCCCCCCAGTGGAACGGCATTCTGGATTGGAGAAGGGCGCCATCAGGCAGTGCTCTGCGCTCTGAGGGGGAGCCGCGGGCCGGGCTGGTTCCCGCCGCCTGCGCCGCCCTGCGCGCCGCCCTCCCCTCCTGGCGAGGCTGCGCGTCTAGTGGTCTCGGGGCCTTTCCTCACCTGCCTGCCTTGTGTTTTGTGGTTTTGAGAATATAAACAGTTCATTTGTGTGTTCCCATTTTCTTCAACAAATAAAGCCCAAGCGCTCGTGGGGCTGAGTCGGTGGTTAGCTGCCGCAGAGAGGGACGTGGAGGCCCGTGACTGCCCCGGCTGCCATCTCCGCCCTCAGCGCCCCCTCCCCAGGCCGGGTGGCCAGTCTGGAGCGTCGGCTTTCTCGGCTGTGGCAGCCCGCCAGCCCTCCCGTGACACCTTCCCTTAGCTTGTCAGGGTCCTTTACGTCCAAATGCGTGTTCTCCTCTAGGCTTGGCACAGCTTGGGTTTGCATCTCCTGTCTTCTCTGAAGAACCCTCACTTCCTGTGCCTCTGCCAGCCGCTCGCACCCTGACAAAAAGAGAGAAAAAAGACACATTAAAAGTGAAGCTCTTTTCTGCTTTTCGTTAGTCTAGCCAAGGGTGTGTCAATCTTGTTTATTTTTTCAAAGAACCAACTTTTTGTTTTATTAATCTTCCGTATAGTTTCCCTGTTGTCAATTTCATTTAGTTCTGATTTGATCTTAATGATTCACTTCTTCTGCTGGGTTTGGGGTTGGTCTGTTCTTCTTTTTCCAGCTCTTTGAGACGATTCATTAGGTTGTCTATTTCTGATCTTTTCGACTTTTGGATATAGGAAGTTATGGAAATAAACTTTCCTCTCAGGACTGCTTTAGCTGTGTCCCACAGGTT
>VBSM01003157.1:714276-733305 GCA_008086735.1 Cheirogaleus medius
AAATAAAAAAAAAAAGTGAAGCTCAGCTGGCTGGGATGCGTGGTCAGAGTGCTCTGTGTGTGTCGATCATGCTTACGGTACGACTTTGGAACATAAAGTGTTTATTTCACTCGAATGCCCTTGTTTGAAAGTAGAGGTAATTAAATCTCATGCTATCATGATTTGAACTCAAAGCAGCAATGCAAAACAAAGCCATACACCAAAGAAATAGGTTTTCTATGATTATAACGCACCTAAAACATAAAGTGTCCCCACCTAGTTATGTCCCAGAGGTTCTTTGTGCAAGTCTAATGCATTGTCTTTTAGTCCTACCAGTTGTCCACAACAGAGGAGTGGGCCAGGGGCGTGCAGGGGTGGGACCAAAGCCAGGGCTGAGCCATCTCCCATGATCCCAGATGGCCCCTCTGATGCGCCTCTGTACTGCGCGGGGCCGTCTGCAGTGCCAGGCTGGGCAGGGCCTGGCCGTGCTAGTCTGAGAGCGGCCTGGGCAGCACTCCAGGGTGCAGGACAAAGGGACACTGCTGGTCCTCAGCAGCACAGCCAGGGGCTGCGGCCCACCAGGGTGGCAGGAAATAACAGCCTCTTGTCGCGGTGGGGTCGTGACATTGGCACGAGCTGCCCCTCCCAGCTGGACCATCCCGGTACCCTGTCTGGGCCCTGTGGAGGGAGCCAGCCCAGCTGGACTGAAATACTCGATCTTTTCTCTTTTGTCACACCCCCGTCAACAGCGAACAGACCACAGGGAGACTGTTGTGGCCCGTGCAGAGAGGGGAAGGGAAGGCCGCGCTTATCCGCGGTGCAGCTCCGTACCTGCACCTCATTCTCCCGTGACAAGGGAAAACTTTGTCATTTTTATTTTTATAGCCTCTTGGGCAGAGCTCCTCCTTACTCTGGGGTCACACATTTGAAGAGAGACGTGGGGGTTTGTGTTTGCATTCGAGGGAAGAATTCCATCAGTGTCGAGCAAACGTGGCCCGAGTCCCTGCAGCATCGAAGACAAGCCCGAGTGCTGCTCCCCGCACGGCCGTCATCATTGTAGTCCCTGGATCGCTGTTCAACAAACAAGTCACAGATTTCCTCCGGGACCTACATCGTCTGCTTATGGGGACACAGGAACACACCATCCTGGCCCTGCTCCCAGGGCAGTGCGGCACCTGGAAGGGAGGGCAGGTGTCTGAGACGTTGTAGTTACGTCTGTCTGATGGAACTGATCCAGACTGGTGGGCATCGGGGGAGACCCCCTCGGTGTGGAAAAAGACAGGACGGGGCCTGGGCAAGGGCGGCCGTGCCGTGTCCTTCACCATCCTTCGGAGGTCGGTCTGCACTGGAGAGGAAGCCAACGCCGTCTGCCGCCCGGCACAGCAGGCTTGCATTTTCTTGTATTTCCAACAGAATAAAACGGCCTTTTATGTTCATCTCCTGCTTAGTGACTACAGGTGTGTCGTGGCCTGTGAAGATGAGCCACGTGGTGTGTACTGTGGTTTGATGACTCTGTACTGTCCTTGACACGTGGGTTCTCCCCCACCCCCAGAAAGGAAGGGTTAAAATATATCTGTATGCTCATACACATCTGCCCAGAAGGGCATGGGACGATCATGGAAAGTGGAAAAAACTTAGATTTGTTGAACATCTGCTACGTACTGAAAACTGTGCTGGAAATTTAATCAGTGCAGTATCCCTCTGAGGATAGTGTCCCTGCCGGACTGAAGCCCAGCATGGTTCAGTACCTTGCCCAGAGTCACACAGCAAATATGGAAGGGCCAGGCAGAATCCAGCCTGAGCCTGGGCCACGCTCCCCCGGGAGCGGCCCTGCCAGTGCTGCTCAGAGCTGTTCCTGCCATTCACCTTCTGCTCATCGTGTGCCACTTCGCTTGGTCTTGGTCGATATTGATTGTTTCTCCTGTCATCCAGCTGCAGTGTGTGCGTGTTCGTGGGTACCAGAAGCCTTTAGGGCTGCCACTAAGACAAACACACTTAGGGGAGAAAAGCAGGTACCTTGTGTAGTCCTAACCTGCAGCTGTCTAGATTGCTTGAAATTCCTGCAAGCAGAGATGAGGCCTTTTTACCTTTGGGGCTTATTGGCCTGAGAGCTCTTTATAGCCAATGTCTCCCAGTGTCTTGGTCACCAAGAACAGTGCTGTGCTGGTGGCTGTCACCACAGGGCCTGATTGCAGACACACTGTCATGTCCCCACTGCGGCAGCCCTGAGGGATTTGTGCTCTTGCGGGAGACACAACTGCCTAAGTAAAAATAAAACCCTCAAATCATTTATGGCTTTTAAAAACATCTTCTCAGCACTAAACTTGGAAGACCTGAGGCTGTCAGTAGCAAACAAAGAATTTTCTCCTGACTCCTTTTCTCTTTTCCCTGAATGCAAATAAACTTCCCCTGCTGGTTTCGTTTTATCTTATGGGTCCTAATTGTTATGTTGGTAAAATAGAAAAAGTTATCCTTTTAAAATAGAACTGTGAGAATGTTTTTGCCAAAAATATTAGAATATTTGCTCATTAAAAAAAAATAGAGTAACACAGTGATAACTGTGTTATCATTTAAATTCCAGCTTGAAAATATCTTGGCTTGGTGAAAATAATGTAGGCATTTATTGAAATTTTTTTTTGCTATTGATAAGAATTTATTCTTCCCTTGGCTTGTTGAAAATAATGTACGCTGTGAATTTGCTATTATATTGGGTGTAGCTGTTAGGGGTTGTGAGCCACAGACATTTGCCTTAAAGCCATAAGTGTTTATTCCCTCACATTCAAACAGGTCTGCAGAAGGCCGTTGGACAGGCCTGCCATAGGGGCTCCACTGAGGCGTTGAGGACCCAGGTTCTTTCTCTCTTTCAGCTCCGCCCTCCCAGCTTAGTCTTAGCGTCCAGACCTGAGGTTGCTTCGTGGTCCAGGATGGCTGCTGGAGCTCCAGCCATGATGTCTGCATTGCAGGCTGGACCATGGAGGAAGAGCAGAAGTCCAAATGATACATACCTCCTTCTCTTAAAGACCCTTCCTGGAAGTCCCACATGACACTTCTGCCACTGTCTGACGGCTAGAGCCTTACTGGAAGAGCCCACACCTAGCTGCAGGAGATGCTGGGCAGTGTTGTACTCTTGCTAAGGAAGAAGAGGAGGATGGATTTAAAACCAGTGAAATTCACGCTGCCACACCAGGACCTGTGGCCTTCATTGTCATTTAGGGTTCATGTGCTACAGTGGACGAGCTCGTGTTTAGAGGCCAGGTGAGTCTTGGTTTCAGGGCTGACTCCTCTTAGTCAAGTCATGCACATTCACAGCTCAGCACAGCTCACCACCCGGGCGTCATATTCGCAGCTGGTCTGCACCGGCGTCGTGAAGGCTGCGTGGAAAGGCCCTTGGACCTGGCCTTGGCGAGTCCCCGGTCGTCAGGGATGTTGGCTCCACTCCCCCTGCGCCCTCTGCTCCATGTAATTCTGTTTGTGGCCCTCAGTGCATAAACACGGCACGAATGAATCGATTTCAGCAGGTTGCCATGAATAAACATGTAACTGGGGGCAATGATTACAAGAAGCTGAGAGAAGTTGTGACAGTAATCCCGTGTTTTCTGGAGACACTCATGTCAGGTGACGTCGAACTTTCAAGAAGCCTAGCATGTCGTAGAAACCTGAGAGTTTCCCTTTTCCCTCCTCCCTGACATGGGGACTTTCCCCTCCACCTCCCGCCCGCCCAGGGCCGCCGCCCATCCTGCAGGCCAGGCCCAGGATGTTTGCTCACTCTGGAGCTGGGCTGTCTGGAGAGTAAACCATCGTCTGTGCTCTTGTTTCTATAGAAAAACTGCTTTTCAGTTGCAAGATAAGCCCATTATGAATGCATTTTGGGAACCAAACTAATTTATAAGTTGCAGGTTGCCTATCTTCACCTTCTTTTAAAAGGGATTTCTTTTATATGTCTTTTGAGGAAGGAAATATTCTCAAAATATCCGCTGTGCTAATGATTATCATTACCTTGGGCTAATTTCCCTTTTGATATGAACTGCTAATTTTACTAACAATTTGAATTGTATTAAATTTCCCTTGGAAGAATACGATACTATTTATATTTATTTGTTTTTTTCTTATGCACGAGAGAGGCAAGATATCCTATCTTGGTTAAAATTAAGCTACTGGGCTCGGGAAATTTTTTTTTTCTTAAGGGGAGGTTGTATTTTATTTTGCAGGTAGTTTTTCTTCTTTTGAAAAATCATTAGGCCTTTGAAGGACATGTTCGATTTAACTGAAGCGAAGATAAAAGGTAGCAATAGAAGGTGACATTTTCGTTTGCTCATAATACGCCGCGTCATCCTGGAAAGGACAGCAGGCACGTGACCCGTCCAGGAGGGTGTGCGCCAGAGCGGTAGGAGGCTGGGGCTGTGTCCGTGCCAGCCCCTCCTCGGGCAGCAGGCGGCTCAAAACGCCGCCACATGGCTCAGGACTCCGTGACCTTGTCCTGCAGTTCGTTGCCTAGACTACTGCCAAGTGGGAGCCCAGACACGCCAGTCCACGTGGGCAGTCACCAGGCCAGGGAAGAGGCAACAACCGCAGAGCACAGCCGGGTGCAGGGGGAGATGCTGTGGAGAGTCAGGGCTGCAGGTGATTTTGAAGGGCATGCTCTGGATTTTATACCTGGAGAGGTTAGGAGGGAGCCCGAGATTCCCTGGGAAACCCCACGGGCATCTCACGCAGGCACCCAGCAGTCTCCTGTGCCAGGGCCGCCAGACCACCTCCCTCTTGCTGGCCTCCTTAAGCGTGGAGTCAGTGTGTCTTCTCTTTCTTCCCACTCCCATGTCCCCAGCAATGCAGCTTTTCATTGAAAATTAGAAAAGCGAATGTATATAAATGTGCTGTCTCTGACCTTTGAAACTCTGACTCAGCCCCTCTGGTCAAAAGCTGGGACCCGCTAAGTTCTAGTGCAGCCACCGCTCCCCTGTGGCTCCCGCCTCAGAGGCTGGACACGTCCCCACAGGCGTTACTGCTCCGTCCACGGCCTCTGGAGGGAGGGTCACTGAGCAGCAGCCTCACTTCCAGCCACACCACTGTCCCTGGTCACCAGTGAGAGGACTGGGCTCGTCTCCATCAGGGTCAGAGAAAATGTGCCTCCTAAAATCGTGGACAGTGGCCTTGGGTAGGCTGATGTTGCCTGATGCGGTTCGTGTGCCAGTGTTGCCTGGAATTCTGAAAAATAATGTAGAGCAACTATTCATAAACGATTAATTAATCATTGTTCACCTGGGTGAAGAATATTGAAATTCATCCTTTAAGCCAGGCCAGCATTTTAACTGTACAGTAAGTCCTCACTTAACATTGTCAGTAGGTTCTTGGAAACTGTAACTTTGAGCAAAGTGATGTATAACAAAACCAATTTTCTTCTCATCACTGTTAGAGTGACACGACATTGAAGGAAACGACGTGGTCCGAGGACTCGCTGTATGTCATCACACTTAGGGTTGCGATTTCTAAGAACCTACCGATGGTGGCCAGTGAGGACTCACTGCAGGGGTAGTAGGGTAGGTTTGAGGGTTCATTGCTTTCTCTATGGGTGTCAAATGACAGCAAAAACTGGGCCCACCGTTGGATCCTTGTCTGGCCCCTTCTCACTGCTGTCCTGCGGTCGCTGAGGCTTCCCTGTGCTATGTCCTCGGCTCCCCCACGCTGCGGCCAGTGACCGAATGCAGCCCGGGGAGGGAAGGAGACTCCAGTTTAGCAGATAAAGAGAAAAAGCCCTTCAGCCTTTTCATTCATTTTTGTGTTTGCCTTAGAAGACTTAGGGATCCTTCAGTCCTTGTCAAGAGGGTCCCTAAACTTTCCATTTTGCTGCGATACACATTGAGTAGGAAACCCCAGAAGGAAGGCAGAGATGGGCCCAACCAGTGGGAGGAAAGCAGGTCTGCTTAGGGTCGTCTTAGGATGCCTAAATCGTGCCTCTTACTGACTCGCAATGCACAGAGCTCACCATTTTTAGTTAAATTAGGGACCCTGAATCCTGGGAACCAGCAGGTCGTGTTTGGGTAGCTTGTTGACCCTTCTTTCGTCCAGAGGTAATAAATTTTTACATGGACTCCTCACAAGATGGAATGTTTTTTACCGGCACCAGTGGTGAGAGTTACAGCTAAAGGACTTGCGTTGTCCTGGCGATCGGTAGGGCTCCGAGGACGCAGCACGGCCCGGGTGAGAGTGCCGCAGACCCTGGGGACGTCTGGGGACAGACACGTGCAGTGCTCGGTGTGGGCTGCTCTGTGCGGGTGGAGCGCTCCCTCCCGCACCGGCCCGTGTCGCAGGCTGCTGGGAGGCGGCGGCGCGCGTGTGGGAAGGCACGCAAAGCCGTTCTCCTGCAGAGTTTCCCTCAAGTGTCTTTTAGAAATCTTAGGAGTGTGCTGGGCCGACATTAGAGTGCTGAGGACAACTGCTAAAACACACACCGTGTGTGAGCAGACAAGCCTTGGACTGGAGTTCAGTTTCTGTCAGGTTGGGGAGGACAGTGATGGCTTTTTGGTAGAATTATAGTCAGAGAAGCAAACTCAGGATAGAGAGACTGACGCCAGATTTAACTTCAGATATTTAGAACCTTCTCAGGTAATGAGGATAAGATCACAGGTTTAGACCTTCTGGAGGGAACAGAAGCCACATGTTTCATGGGTGACATGCTGCATCTCATCTTCCCATCCCAATTTCCCTGGTCAGGAGCTTCCTGAAACAGAGGCTGCGTGTTTTCCAGGCTGGCGTCTCTGCCGGGGTGGGCTGTGTGTCCGGCGGTGGACACTGCAGCAGGCCTGACATACTGGCCGCTGATGGGGCATCTGTAGCTTCCATTGTGCCCAGAGTTCCCTGCTCTTCCTTGACCACCGAGAAAGCCATAGGATGACCGGGTTTGCAAAAGCACATCTGACCATTACCAAATTTAACAGTGGCCGTTCCACCATCTGTTATTTTTACCCATTCCTTGTTTTCTTGCATGTGTGTTAGAAAGGCTGGTAGGGAAAAAGCAGAACGTGGCTGGCCACAGCTCTTGGGTGTGGCCAACGAGGCAGCACTGCTCCTGTGTCACCCTGGCCCTGGCGCAGCGGCCGCCCACCCCGCTGCCCGCAGCATGCTGTCCAGACTCCGGCTCAGATCCCTATCACCTGGTGATCCAGCCACCTGGACGTCTTCCTCATCGCGGCACTAGCTCCTTGGGAACAGGAACTGTGTCCTGTTTGTCTCTGCACCCCCAGCCCCTGGTATCTAAGCAGGACTCCAGGGACCTTTACTGCACAGTGTCTGCAGAATCTCAGGCGATTCTCTTCCTGGCGCCTTCCGTCTCAGGGCTGTTTCCTCACTTCCTGCCAGCCCTGGCGTTGACACTGAGGGATCCCTGGCATTGAGCGCGAGCACTTCCCATGCCACCTCTCCTGGCCACAGCTAAGGGGGATGTCCCACTGTGGAGGGTCTTCTCAGAACCGCCTTATAAATTATTGTGAAAGTTTAGAAACAAAGAGCTTCCTGCTTCTCTTGAATCAGGTTCTACCAGGTTCTAAATGGTAGCCAAAAGGAAAATAAATCAGAGCTGGAAACTAGCCTTCCTAATGGGATATGCATTTAGGAGATCCCTCCCTTTTTGTTTCTTGCCCCTGTATGACACCTCCTAGCACAGAGCTGTTTTAGAAGGAGGAGGTAATGTGTCATCTGACCTTTCTTCCTTCCCCAGCGGAGTCACGGTTTATATTTAAAAAAAATAAAACTCCCAGAAATACAAAGGAAAAGTTTAATGGGAGGGTTATTATGAAGCACGTCTTTGGGGAGGATATTTTGCCTCCTAAAATTTATTACAAGTGTCAAGAGGGTGGGTTCCTTGCTCAGTTTCTTGCTTTGTGTATGTAATTGGGTAATCTTTGCCAACTCACATTCTGATTTTTTTGGTTTTAAACTGTTTAGGATTTAAAATGTTTAAATAAGCTCATGAGCTGGATGATAAGCGCAGTGCTCGGCCAGTTAAGTCAAGTCTGCGTTCTGTTTTCACTTAGCAGAATGTGCATCACCTGCTGTGTTCCTGGTGCTCTGCTGGGCCCTGGAGCTCGGAACGCTCAGGTCCGCTGGGTGAGAGAGCAGATACTCACTGTGAGTTCAGTCACCATCCACAGCAGCAGGAGGAGGAGGAAACCTGGCAGCCGTGTAAGGTGGACTATCGTGGCCTTGGGGTCTCGGGAGTGCAGGGATGTCTGCAAGCTCTGCTCAGGGCAGCCGCTGGCTTGGCAGTTCCGAGGACCTGGCTTTTACAACATTAAGCGGAACAATGCATAGTTTTCTGTGGAAAGGAATCCTTAGCACAATTTTTAAAAAGTATTGTTGGGTGTCTCGACCCGACATTTACAGGTGAAGTTCCCAGTGTTCAATTTCCTGGTAATATTTTTGTTTTGCTTTGTGATTTAGCATTTTTTTAAAGTCTCTGAATTTGCATGAGATGAGGTTCATATTTCTGCAAGTTTCAGCCCATGTGATTTGAAGCAGATGCGACAGTAAACACTAACAGGGCTCATAATGAAAAAGTAAACTCTTGGGCATGCTGTTCCATGCCTGCATTGACTGGAAAGAAATTTGATTACTTTGGGAAATGAGACTAATATTTCAGTAGTTGTGTAATGGGCAAAAAGACACGTTCACCAGCCTTTGAGAGCCGAGCGCGGAGGCCCGGGTGCTCGGCAGGGGCAGTCCTGAGAGCCTCCGGGAGCGACTCGTGTTGAGATTGGCTCTCAGGTTTTTGGGGACACGCCTGTGCTCCTCCGAGGTGTCCTTCAGTGGTGACGTTGGGAACGTGGGCAGAGGGAGTTACGACTCAGTCGATTGTAATTAGAAAAAAAAATCAACCTTTGAGAAAGATCCTAAGGGAAAACTTAAGAAATGGAGATGTTCTTATTCTCAAAAAACTAAAGTGTGAATTCATTCTTGGTGATCGTGAGGGGAAAAGCCAAAGTGGAGGGAGAGGCAAGCTTTATGTGTCTACCTTGAGCACTGCACAGTTCTCTCTAATGAGTAAATGGAACCTTAATAAGGAAGACTACTGCCTGCATTATCAGCTGCAAATTGATTTGCTGTAGGCAAATTCTAATGTAGTTTGGCATGTGAAGCATACCTCTTAAGAAAACAAAATCAGGTTGCCTGAAAATGGACTCTTGCTTTCAAGGTGAAAAAAATCACTAAAAACGTAGCACAGTCTTATCCTGACATTTTTACTCATTCTGGAATCACGGTGGGCTTTTCTCTTGTTATCTCTAAAACTGAGCTATGGTCCTTATCCTTAAATGGAGGCTGTGCGTACTTTTCACGCCCAGGTGTGGCTGGGAGTGGGCGTGGGGAGGGGAGGTCAGTGCCTTTCTGCTGCTTCCTGGTGAGTGGGTGGGGGCAGGATCTCTGTCTAATGACCACTGGTTCTTAACCTCTGAGAATCTGATGCTGGCCAAAGACCTTCATCCCAGAACAATGCAAATATCCAAGTCTCATGTCTAGTTACGGGGTTTGCAGACCCCGGAAGCCCATCCATGGTGTCTTGGTTAAAAGCACCTGCTATAAACACAGACTCAATAGATGCTGCTTTCCCCCCTCGCGGGGTTGCCTCCTCTTTCTGATGAATCACCACCTTACTATCATACTTTCTCATTTTAACAGCCACACATATTCCTCTGGATCACCTTGAAATTTTCCCTAAAACTAAATTGACTAATCTGGGTCCCTGCTTGTCTCAGGAGATGGAAGGGTCCCCCATTCCTGCCAGTGACTTTCTGCACAGCAGGTCATCATCGTCACCTTCAGAACTGCCATCTTCTTAACCATCCACTTCCAAATAGTGCTTGCCAAATAGGCTCTAGATGCCCCAGAAGGAGCTGATGGAGACAGAGAGTAAAGAAGAAACACATGGAAGTATTAGCTTTTGAAGGAAGAAGGCACAGTCTCAAGTTGGGAGAAATGACAGTGACATTTACGCAGCGTTTGTGGGCATGTATTGCAGATCATGAAAGCAGTTGAATAGGACGCTGATGCTGACTTATTAATTAACTACTGTATTTAGCTTGGAAAAACTTTGTTTTTTGATGGGATGAAAAAAAGCCTTGAAACTCAGGGTAAATACAGGCAGACAAAATGAGAAACCCTGAAGATACAGTGACCAGTTTTAGAGATGCCTAGGTCTCTTTGCTTTGAGTTAGAGATCATGGTGGACCACACGTTGCTATGAGTTGGTAATATAATGCACTTTGTTTAAAATGATAATGGTGATTTAGGAGTGTGTGAAATATCCAAAAATCCTTATAAAAGAAGTAATTATCAAGTTACAGTAGTTTGATTTTTATACATAGTTATTATTGAATAATGATCAAGTTATAGTCATCCGATTACACATGGAAACTATTTAAATGGGCCAGCTCCTTTTGGGTAGGAAATTAGCTCCTCCCTATTCACTGAGCCCAAAGCTCTCCTGCCTGCTCTGAGCTGGCCTGCTCTGAGCACGTCCTTCATGGGTGACTTAGCAAGGGAGGAGAATTTCTTGTCTCCACGTGGTAGCTGAAGCACATTCTCTTGGCTGGTGATTGCCGTGGGTGGGAAATGCCAATATAGTTCAAGTGTTCATGAGATCATCCTGAATTTCACATTTAAACTGGTGGAGAACTGGTAACATTGGACTTCACTTCCCAGGCAAAGTCACCAAAGATTCTACGTAAATAGAGCTGAAATACCACCTTTGCCTATAGCATTTCAGTTACATATGGATTAAGGAGACTTTCATGAGTTGTCCTCGACACCACCCCATCATTTGTGGTCTTTTTTTCCTATAGAAAAATTAGTTCCCAGTTCTAGAAAGCTGACTTCTGTCTGAATTTGTGCAGCGCAGTCTGGCACAGGGTACCCGGGGCTGCCTGTGTGCGCTTGGTGAAACGCACCTGCTCTTGCCGCAGTGTCCCTTCCCAGATGGCCTGCTGGACGCTGCGAGTGCAGAGGCCCCTTGATGCTCTCTCCCTCAGTCGCTTCCCCTTCCTTCCCTTCCTCTAGCCCCCCGCACGTCAGCCGTACAGGAATCTGCGTTCTTAGTGCTGTGCTCTTCTCACAGTGCTCATAAATTCCTTGGGAATTTATGAGAAGTGCCCACTGACACTTCTCCTTGGGATGGAAACAGGGACCCTAGCCCATCCCAGCATTTCTGCTCTCTCCATTCCGTTCTGCACTTCATGCACACACCAGTCCCTGTGCAGAACCGTCCCCAGGCGTCCCCTGCTGATAGGATGGAATTCCAGCTCCTGGCCCCGCTGCGCTGCGAGTCTGCCTGGGTCTGGGACAGCTGCGGTCACTCCCACCTCAGCCTCTCAGCCTGGACTCCTGCAGCCTTTCCGTCTGCCTGCCTGTTGGAAGCACTCACTGGGCTCTCTGTGCCCGTGGGGGTGATAGCACTGTCTCCGCAGCCAGAGGGTGGGTCCCTTGGGGTCAGAAACATGCCTCAGTCTACTAGGTCCCCCAGCATCCACCGCACGAGGGGAGATGGTGCTTGGTGAGTGTCACTGCTGCTGAGAGGATGTTCTTGGAATATGCTTGAATGAGGGTAAGAACACCCCACCTCGACTATCTGGAGGACTCTTCTGGAAGGTGAGGGTGACCAGTGCAGATGCAGTTGCTAACAGAGGTGCAGGGTGACCCCCCCCCCCCCCCCCCGGCCCTGGGATTTTTTCCGGGACTGACCAGCAGTCACCTCTTCCACTGGTTGCCTGGGCCACGGCCGCCTTGTCCAAAGGCTCCGGCCCTCATCATGGTCACAGGTCCAGGATTCTGTATTTTCCTGGTTTATGAAACCATTAAAATGTCTTTGAACTATAGTTCATTTTTCAAACAAGCCTTTGGCAAAGGGAAAAGCAGCATTAATTAATTTTACAAGTTTGTCCTTTTTAAATAGCTCTTCAACTTTCGGTTTTGAAATTGGATGATTACTGGATTGCTGGTTGATTGATACCTGAATTTGTGTTCCATATACACAAATGCCAGGACCAGAAGTTTGGATTTTGGATTAGTCACGTATATCTATATAATGAGTTCTCTTGGAGATGGGCACTCAAAAAGGTTCAAATTTTGGAGCATTTCAGATTTCAGATTTTCAGATTAGGGTTGCTCAATCCCTAATATTAATACATTGTTGCTGGTTGTTTTTTCTTGTAATACAGGCTTTGTAGAGGCCTGTCTCTCATTTTCTGTTCATCCTTTTCTAAAGTTTGTCCAACAATTTCAACCTGGTAATTTTGGTTCTGTGGTTTCTATTGGCTCCTGAACCCTTACCAGAGGTTAAAAATATAAATTGCAAACCTGTCTTGGTGGGCGTGTGTGCAGACAGAGGCTGAGGACTTTCTGCACTGGTGGATCTGAGCACCGCGTGTGTGTGTGTGTGTGTGTGTGTGCACGCACGTGTGTTTGGTGGGGGGGCAGGCAGGGAGTGGACCACAGCATTTGATGGTTTAGGGTTAAAAAATGCCTGTATCTTTCCATGATTTATTTTGCACTGGGGGGCCGTGAAATGAGCATGGCCTTTGGGGCCTTGTAAACCTGGGCTGGAGTCAGTCCCTTGCTCCTGGGCATCTTTAGTCAAATGATATTATCCTACTCAGCCTCAGCATCTTCTTCTGTAAAATGGCCTTGGTGATTCCTGCCAAAAATGAGGGAAAGAACAGAAGGCCTTGAAGCAGTCGGCACAGCGCCTGGCACAGAAGCCCTCAGCAACGGCCAGTCCCTTCACCTTTGGAGGGCCTGGACGGGCAGAAGGAGAGGCGGGTATGCATTTGTGCGCATGCCCCTGGGCGGCCCTAGATGGTCCTGGGCAGCAGCACGGTGGCTGCACCATCAGTTAGAGAATGACATCTCAGCTGCCCTTTGCGTGGGAATCGACTCTGCGAGTGGCCTGCAGTTTCAGAGCAGGCGTGCTGGGGAGGGCGGCCCGAGCCCTCTACCCACCGGGGGCCCTGGAGCAGGTGTGCGGAGACGGTCGCCAGCGCGTGGGCTGCAGCACGCTGCGCCACGGGCCCAGGAGAGACGTGGCACAGCAGGCACAGCCCAGCCCACCCTCCCTGGCCTCGAGGACGTCTGGCCCTGGCAGCCCCTCCCACACGGCTTCCCGTCACCTCAGTACTCATCTAAGGCAAACCTGGGTAGATGCCCATGCCAAGGACCTCTCTCGTTCATATAGGTCTTTTAGGTGATTTTACCTGCACCCTAAGACTGTGAATTGTAGCTCTTATTTTAAAGTTTATGAACTAGCCAGAGTGGCCAGTTGCTATCCAAAAATTAGCTGCTTTTGTGATATTATTACAAAACCACATAAATAAATGTAATTTAGGATTTTAGTGTTTCTTTTGTATTATCTCATTGTTTTCTAAAACAACTCTATGAAATAGGTAGGGCAGATGTTCTCAGCCTGAGCTTGCAATGACAGCGTGAGGTGCGGAGAAGGTGGCCGAAGGGCTGACAGATGCCGGCCCTGGGTGGCAGGCTGGGCCAGTCTCCTCATGGCCACACGTTTGGTGTCTCCTTTTGTTGCTGAGACCTCTGGGAGGGGCGTTGCCCGGGCATTGCCTTTAGATGCTAAGAATCTAGTTAGTAGTACTAGAACGCATAGGATTGGGAAGTTAAGTTGTAAAAATAATGTTCCATTAGGATTCCAAAAATAAAGACATTAGTTTGGACCCTAAGGTGTCTAGGGGAACATGTTATTGCCACCTTTAACTGAGAAACTAAATTTTAAGAAAGATTGTTATTTGCCCAAAGATACACAGGGTAAGAGGCTAGACTGCTTGACTGTGGGTGTGGTTTCCGTTTATTCACTTAACAGGTAGTTTGGGGTGCTGGGCGCCAGCTGGCCGCTCGCGTCGCTGAGGCGGGCCCTGCTGCCCCGCGGCCCCTGCTGCCCCGTGGCCTTGCTGCCATGGTTTTGTCGTGTATCTCTGGCCTTGCCTTTAGCCTTCCTTTTGGACCTCAGTTCCACAGTTCTGGTGTGTGGCTGGACTTTTTGAATGTTGTACTCAGGGCGAAGGGCGTGACGTTCAACTTGTAACTGCCATAACTGTCCCGGATGCGCGGGAGTCGTTCCCACCCGCCTGGCACCTGTGCTGCCCTTGTCCTGTCGCTCTGCGGCTGCTCCCCTGCCCAGCGCGGCCGGCCTCGCTCCTGTCCCGCCTGGGAGCGCGCGCTGCTGTGGCCGCCGCCCCCTCTGCCCAGCCTGGCCTGCAGAGCCCAGGTGAGCCCCGCCCATCAGAAGCCCACCTCACCACGTCCCCACGCCCCTCAGTGGCCCTCACCCACAGGACAAAGCCCAGGGTCTGGAGTCTGCCTCCACCTTCTTTCGTCCCTAGGTCATAAGGCCCTGGCCGTGTCAGCGGGCTTGGCATTGCCCCGACACTCCACGCTTTGTCATCGCAGAGGCTTTGCTTAGTGTCAGTCTCTCTCCTTGGAATCCCGTCCTCTCCCTTCCACCTGTCCAGTCATTACTTGGCCCTGATGACTCTGACTAGCGCTGCCGCCTCCAGGCAGCCTTCTCCTAGCCTCTCTCCCTCCCGCTGCTTGGTCCTTCCTGTCCTCTCCCAGGGGCTGTGTTATCTGTATGACAGTCCTTGCAATGGGGTTGTTGTTGCGATCAGCCTCCCCCCCCCCTCCACGCAAACAACTCCAGGCTTCTCTGAGAACAGAAGCGGACCCTTCTCGCTCTCCTCAGCGGCCTGCACAGTGCCTGGTACTCCTGAGGGTTTAATGGACGGCGGATCTGGAGTGGCCAGATGGAGGCATGGCTGCAAATGCATCTTTTCTTGTACTTATTTCTCATTAAGTCTGGACAAACAATTACATGTTAGCACTTCTTTTCATTGTGTTTAATCTGGGGGTAAATTTAAGTTAAGAGTGTGTAGTGGGGAAGAAAGTGAAGTTGTCTGCAGATTACCTTGCAGCAGGTACCTTCGGATCTGCCTCCTGATTCGTTGCATGACCCTCGGCTTTCCTTCCGCTCGAAGTGATTAACTTCCACTGTAAACTACCTCCTGTCCGGGCTCCAGGTTTTGTGCCAGGCCTAACGGCTCTCAAGCTCCACTGCCCACGTGGGCGATTAGGTTGTCCTTATCCTTTGGTTCCACTGCCTGGTGAAATATTAGATAACGAGGAAAGCTTATCTTGCACTCGTCTGAGCTGACAAATACGGCAGCCTTTCGGAGAAAAGGCGAATCCAGACAAGGCCCCTTCCCTGGCTGGAATAAGAATGAGCCTCCTGCCTATCTGGCCCCGCTGCCGATGGCCAAATGCACTTGAAATGATTTCCATAGCACCCAGACAGCCTGAGTACCTAATACCTACCTGTCTAGTCAATGCATCAGCTTCACCAGAGAGAGAGCAGGAGTTTGTCACTGGGGCTCATTTCTGATGCATCAGGAACAAATCTGTTACCAGCTCTCTTTGTTCCGGCATGAATACTGTAAGCCGCATTAATTTATCGTCTCCGGTGATAAATAACAGAGCCTTCTGGGTTTTGTTTTTTAAAGGGGTCTTTCCTAAGCCTTTAATATCGAGGTGTAGAAAGAGAAGTGTTTGTGACTGACCATGGGGACACATAGCCTGCTCCCGGTGAAGGGTGTCCACACTTACTAATACACTAATGTATTAATGTATACACACTTACTAATACACTAATGAGCAAGGAGGGGTCATTTTGATGATTAGTGATTCCGGCACCATAACTTCTGCCTTTGATTTGATCAAGCCTCCATACAGACTTCCTCTTCTAGGAGATTATCTTTCGAAAGCACATTTGGTCCCCCTCCCTGCTTCGAGCCCATTAGGGAAATTAAAGCATTTGATTTTCGTGATGAATGTTACTGATGCAGACAACTGCGGTCCCAGATTTTCTCCAAATGTAAGCACAGTTGCTACATCAGCCAGAATATCTGTTACTTAACACAAACTGGTGTTGTGTGGAGATTGCTGATTCCTGGTAATGTGTTAATAATAAGCCATAATAAGCCGGTGTTGGGAGAAAAATATCTCAATGTTGAACCAAGCCAGGGGAAAAGATAAAATAGGGAACTGAAAGTTAGCTAATATCAGCAGATACTTCCTCTTAAATGAACTTGTCCATCAAACTTTCAGATTTCCTCTGCTTTTTCCCTTAAAGAACTACATCAAAAATATTTTGTAATGCACAAGCTAGCTAATGTCAAACAGCTGACGAGTTGCAGTGAATGAAAGTTGAAAGTATGGCAAGCTCCTTGAGGCTAAAATTACTGTCACCTGGGAGCTGAAAACAATACCTAGTAAAGAATAGAAGCTGACAAGGGCTCTGGGTCACAGCATTTTGTCTTTCTCCTGCTGGCCAAGTGAAGTCAGATCATGACAGTCATGCCATTGTAAGGAAAGCCTCAGAGCCCTGAAGCGTGCACGCGCACACACACACACACACACACACACGCGTGCGCGCAAATACTCAAGGATCTGACTTCTAGACGAGTCAATCTCAAAACGGTCTGGACACCTTAAAAATTAGGGGGGAGTCAATTCATGTAAGTGTCCTAGTAACATTACACTGTATCTGCTTGCAAAGAAAAAAGCTTACAAATCCAGAGTCATGCGAATGAGAGACCCACAGAAATCAGATTGCCCCGGAAGCTGGCAATATCAAAATAATATGTGTGTGTTTATTTTCTTCTTGGAAATTTCCACCCTTGCAGCAGCACCACTTCTGTAGGTCAGGGTGTTCTCAAACTCTCCTGGAGGAGACTGCTGGTCTCATGGCCAGAGTTTCCTGTAGATCTGGGTGGACCTGAAAATTCTGCATTATAACAAGTTCCCAGGTGATGCTGATACTTGCTGGTCTAGGAACCATGCTTTGAGAACCATTGCCCAAAGCATCACATTCCAGGACTCTGTCCATGTTAGACAGTCTAACTCATTTATTTTACAAGTACTTATTGAGCCCTTGGCAGGTGCCGGGGCAGGGAAGGTGAGAAGCACTCTGTCCTGGTCCTTAGTGAGAGCAGCCAGCTGTCCAGCATTCTTTACAGAAAGAGTCACGGTCACCCTCAGCCACCTGCAGGTGAGTGTAGGACTTGCTACTTCTCAGGTCCACGCTTGACTTCATGGGGTGCAATGTCCAAGACACAGAGGGTTAAACAATTCCAGTTACTTCCTTTTCCCTATAAGACCACTTTCCTGTCTCCAAGAGACATGCAATAGTAGGTTTTACAGACAAACCTTTCTCTGGGGTGACTGGACCCGTGTACAGATTTGTGGGTCCTTTGATCCCTTCTGGAGCCAGTACCCCAGTGAGGTTATTTTATTCAGTATGTAGGATCCCTTATTTATGATTGAGCCTTTGTTAATTTATAATCCTGTTTTCTTGTATCGAATCCTTTGTCTATTTCCTTAGCTTTAGGGTGTCTACAAAAAGAGAGGGGGTCACTTTCAACCTGGAAAATTTAATCCTAAAATAAGAAGTTAAAATAGTAATAGCTGATCTTGAATCTCTTTCAGATAAGTCGGATGGCTGTTTCTTTAAGTTGCCAACGGTGTCTTTATTTTAGACCAGAACGCCTCATACCAGGAGTCCAGACAGGCTCTTTGTATGAGCTGCGTCGTTTTCTAGTTCCCGTAGAGGATGTGATGCTGCCAGTCAGATCTGAACAAAAGCATTTTCACAAGAATAATTCCTTTTTCCTCCTGTCCCAGTGAAACTTTGAGAAGATTTGTGAAAATCCTGTGAAAAGACAGACGCCTTCCTGCTGCGGTCACGACCCCTGGTGACAAGCAGACCAGATGTGGTGTCGCTGTGTGTGGGACGCGCCGTGGCTCCTCGTCGCCCTTGAGGCAGGCACTTCTTTCTCCTCCCCTTTTGAATAATTTCATTTGAGTTTCTCTGTTCCGAACGAGCCAGTTGGAGTGGTACATTTTTATACAGGGATTTTATACATAAAATAATTTTTAGAGACTGAGCAATGAATCTATTTATTGATTTCTTGGTTTTCTGAAAATTTTGGAATTTTGTCTTTTTTGAGTAGAATATTAAAAATAAATTCACAAATGGGACTTCACTAAGGAATATATTTTCAAATATGTCATCAAAACGAAACATTATTTTAAAAATTTCAGTTTCCTCTAGCCCTTAGAATTGTTTTTCAGAAAAGTACAATGTATCTGATTGTTGCCTTGCCAAGTGAAGGAGCAACAAGCTCATTTTCTCCCGGTGCTTGGGACTCATCTGGTGTCTTCTATAGCCAGCTTCAATTTCTGAAAACACTTCGCATCCCTGCTGCCTCTGTGCTTTAAGGATTGAATTGTTCTTGTGCCATCCGCACAATCCACTCGCAAAGAATATATGATCACCACTAGGCTCTTGAAACCATCTTGGCCTTGTTTTAGAGGAAATGGCTTCCTTAATTCCATAGGCCAGCAACACTTATTGTATGTTTTATGGTGCGCTCGCTCAGCACTTGCTCACTCAGGGAGCTCAGCTGAGTCGCCCGTCACTCTGGCATCCTTTGTCTCCTGTTGTCAGTTCCTGCCTCCAGGATCTCCTGATCTGTTGAGAGTAATCTGTGATGGGAGACGGCAGGGGAAGCAATAGTTTGATGCGCTTCCAGCTGCCTCTTTTGCTTGGGCACTTTGTCCCCATGTGTGGGGGCTCCTGAGACAGAGGGAAGGAGTGTGGCCCCACGGCCTGCTCAGCTTTATCCAGAGAGGCTCAAGGTGTTTGATTATGTTGGTGAATCCTTGGTGGAGGCCCAGACAGAGTTTGCAGGAACTATAGTTCTCATATCTATCTATCTATCTGGCATATTATGGGGGTACAAATGTTAAGGTTACGTATATTGCCCTTCCCCCCTTCCCCCTCGAGACAGAGCTTCAAATGTGACCATCCCCCAGATGGTGTGCATCGCATTCATTGTGTATGTGTATACCCATCCCCTCCTCCTGCCTCCCATCTGCCTGACGCCCGATAAATGTTATTCCTGTGTGTCCACTTAGGTGTTGATCCGTTAATACCAATTTGCT
>VBSM01003157.1:741498-770850 GCA_008086735.1 Cheirogaleus medius
AAATAAAAATGTTATAATTATTGAAAAAACAACACCTAAAGTGCATTATGATCTTGTAGTTATGATGATTTAAATAACACGCAGTTTGCCCAAAAATGTGCGGTCCCTGGCGTATGTCTTAGAGATTTCTGTACGGTACAAAAGGTGTTAAGTCGGATATCGAGGCTCTCTCACAGGCAGCTTCTATTGCCTGCTTTATTTCCTGTGTATGGGTCACACTTTTCGTTGCTTACCTCTTATTTTTTGTTGTTGTTGTTGAAAACTGGACATTTTTGACAGTATATTGTATTAACTCAGGATACTTATTTCCTTCTCCTTCCTAGGACTTGTTTTCTTGTTTGTATAGTGACTTTGCTGAACTGTTTTACTGAAGGCTGTTTCTTCTGCAATGAGAAGCCTGTGATGTCCCTCCTCAGAAGGCACAGGCTTGGATACTGTGCAGTCTCCCTGGAGGCAGTGATCCAGCAGGGCTCTTTGACTGTTTCTTTACCGCATGTCTCCGTTAGCTGTCCGCCTTGGCTGGTATCGCACCCAGCTGTTAGGTTCCACTAATTGCTGGCTGATTGCTTTACTCTATACCTGAGGCATAAATTGCTGTGGAGTCTGATCCAATTAAGTTCAGGCCCTTTTGCAGGGGTGGTTTTTGAGGCTAGCCTTTGAGGTTTGTTCTGACCCTAGGAGGGCTCTTCTTAACTGTCTCTTGTTCTGATTTTCTGTAAAAATAGCTGGTGTGATTGTTGCTCTGGGAAGCTACCAGCCTTCTCTCAGTTGCTTACTACCAAACTTCTGATTTTGAAAGCACCCTTACACTCGAGCTTCCCTATATGCTGTTTGAAATAAAGTCATTGTCTTTGGGGAGAGCTTCAGAGCTTGGTCCTTATGGCCTATCTCTCCCCCTGGGTGAAATCTCTCAGTCACTGCTCCGGAGCAGGAGTGGGGACATTGGCCCACTTCTCTCAGAGTGACCCCCACCCTCGGTTTTATGAGCAAAACACTGGGTAGGGACAGAGCCTCTGGTTGTCTTAGCTTGCCTCTCCTACGTGCTGTGGACAGACTGGGGTGAGGGCAGTTGGAACCCTGCTGTTCTGAGCCTGCCCTGCCTGGAGTGGACCTTCTGCCCTGGGTGGGGGCAAGGAGGAGTGGGGTAGAGCCAGGGAGGCCGAGTGGAACAGGGACCCTGCCGGCGCCTGCCCCTCCTGTGCATTTGCCCTCACCTTCTGGGAGCTGGGGAGAGGAAGGCTGTTTCTGCCACACCCAGCCAGAGTGGAGCTTCCTCCTGCTGGCCTAGGGCGAGGGGAGGGAGCAGGCAGTGGCTCTGGAGCCACAAAGCCCCATTGCCCTTGCAGAGATGCAGCAGACTGTCTTGAATGCAAGACGTTTGTTAATCTGCTGTATCTCCTTGGACAATTTCAAGAGACTTTTAAAATGGTTACTTTTTTACAATTTTCACCAACTGCCATTGTTTTCTGGGGAGTAGGTCCATGGAGCTTCTCACCCATTATTCTGTAAGTGGATATTCTACAGTATATATTGACTATGTTTAATCTCAAGCACACTGTAACATGCGTGGATGAATCATGTTTTCCTCACATAATTGGCTGAAACTAAATTCTATAGTCAATGTTTCTTTTACATGGCCAACAACAGGAACATTTTCTTTACATTTTATAAATTATAGTAAAGATTGTTTTGAAATTTAGTTTTATTATGTGATTTTTAATAAGATACTTACCTACACAATGTTTAATTTAAAACCTTTAGCATATCAGACCTGTGGTTTTATAGATATTGTTACTTAGAGGTAACTTTTTAAAAAAATGAATTAAAGTCCAGTTAAAAGTCTGTATTAAACAAATCATAGTACATGTGGAGTGCGGGACGTCTGAGGACTGTGCAATTGTGTGACTTAAATGTTACTCTCAGGTAGCAGGCGGATGGCACCAGACCTGGGTCTCCTGACTGTTGAGAGGGGCCGGAGCTGGAATGTTCCAGACATTTGGGCAGCAGAGAGAATCTGTAGCCTGAGACTTACAAGTCATTCAGCTGGAATTTGATCAAGGTTCATTCACCATTTGCTGTCTCGTTAGTTGAGCTAAAAATCACCAAGAAGAGCGTGTGTGACCGAATTGCCACCCGAGGCCAACTTGGTCAGGACTCCTGCCTCTCAGAGGACTAATGTGATAGACTGGTCAGGAATGTTTTTCTGTAAGGTACATTACAGGAAAAAAAAATTGTAAAGGTATTTTTAGTATTACCATTTCTGACCACTTTTTTTTTTTTAAATCAGTTTGATTTGTCTAACCAAAATTAGATGTGTTTCTGCCAGAAAGTCATTCCTCCTGTGAAAACTCAGGACATTTTATTACTGCCACTCTATTTCACTGTAAGTTGTTGCTTTCTTAATGTGTGTATTTACTATTGCTGAGACTCATAGACTTGATTAAGGTCACTTTGAATCCAGACAGGGCCATGTTTCCCCTTATCCACGTGCACGGTACCCTCAGGCCTTTGAAGAGGGTGGCCCTGCTCCCCAGCCGCTGGCTTCTGTCTGTCATGGTGGCACGATGTTATCGCAAAGCCTGGTCGATGGGTCCTCACGACGAGGGGCAGTCAGGGCCTCACATACACACCTAAATTCTTCCTGTTTCCGTGTTGTGTTTGTTGCCTACATAGAAAGATTCCTCATTTTAAACAAATCTGACTAACATCATAGTACATTTAAAAATTATAATTTACTTTTGGTACTTTTTAATTCACAAATGGATAAGATACCGAATTGAACAGTCTCTTCAATCACACTGTGATTTGCAGTATTGGAACAGGTCCCAGCGACCCCTAAATGTAGACGACATTCTGAGTCAGAAAGAAATAGAAGGGTCGTAGACATAATAAATTACAAAGAGTAAAAAAAAAAAAAGTGTTCAACGGGGGAGCTTTTATTCTAGAAAACTCTGATTTTTGTAAATATTTAAGTTTTTTATTTACCTTTTTATACTACCAGTACACAACCAAAAACTTCATCTTTTCAGGGCCCAAGAAAAGGAAAAGGATAAAAGACAATAACCTTAATTTACCAGAGGACGGTTTAGTTTAACATAAGGAAAGGTTGCCCGATGGTGTAGTTTGCCTGCGAGAGTGTCTTCCCTGAGGCTTGCAGACTTCCCTCTCTGACGGTGGAGTCAGATCATCTCTGTTCTTCCAGCTTCCTAGGACTCTGGACTGGGAGAAATAATTCATTCCTTGAGCCTTTTAAATGGGACTTGTAGATCAAGACCCTTCTAAAAATAGCATTTGGCTCAGGAGTGTCATCCTTGGACCTGCCACCTTTAGAGTTAGCCTGATCTAGTAGTTAGAACAGACTCTGGAGCCAGACTTCCTGATTCAAGTCTTGGCATTGCACTCACTAGCTGTGTGACTTTGGGCAAGTTACTTGACCTTTCTGTGCCACAGTTCTCTCATCTGTAAGATTGGAATACTGACTAGAATTCATCTCCTGGTAGTTGTAAATATTAAATGGCCTGATTAAATGACTTAAAGTGCTTTGGGATACTTCCTGGCATAGTAAGTGGTGCCTAAGTGCCAGTCGTTGTCGTTGTCATTACTGAGGTTAGTGTAGCACCCCCTCCACTGGCGTGCTCATCTGCTCTGTGCTGAGCACCTTGCTGGGTGGGTGCTGCGCAGAGCTCAGCGGGTCTCACTGCTTGCTAGCTCTTGCTCGAGATGTAACTAGAGACCTCACAGATGAGGATAGTTCTTAGCGCTTGCTGTATCTGCCAGCCCATCATGGCGACTGGCACACAGGAAATGCTCAGTGTTTGCTGAATGTAGCTCTAGAGCTGACATAGACGAGGATCGACCTCATGTTGGAATTTTCAAAGACCATCTGACACCAAAAGGTGGTGCATTCTTGTTTTTAATGCACCTGTGTGCTAGGCTGGTCTTAAAGTGCCAAAGATGAGAGCAGAGTATAGTTATATGGATCTGGTATAGAGGCTGATTTTGGATTAATTTGGGGTTTTGGCCCATAGTTTCTCTGGTGTTTGCCTTAGTGTATGCTCTAATACAGTGCCTTGGCTTTATCTCAACTTTTGAAATTAATGCTTTGGCCAAAGCTAGAGGTCTTGGAATTACCTGGACACATCCTGGAATTTATAAGCAAGACAAAGAGGAGCTCTAGAGACGATAGTATGTGCCTCTCCTTGACAGTTGGATCGTCCAAGAAACGCTCGCAATTGCTAAGGGGCCACTGTCTTTGCAGCTGCACGAGTGATGGCCACAGTCATCAGTCATTTAGCCATGACATGCACCACCTGCGGGAGCCGCAGACGTATGCCATAGCCTGTGTGCACACGTCAGTGTTTGTCTGGATCGTAGTGCTAATCAAAGTGGGTTTCAGCCTCTCAAGGGGTAGTTAAAATTTTCATGGAGTTAAAAGCTGAGAACTACAATAGTTATAAACATCTTGAGCCTCATTTTTTATGGTCTGCCCAGAAATAGGATGAATTGTAAAGGCTATTCAGCCTTCTGATTTGGGGATGAAATTGAGAAATGTAATATATTTGAAAAGAAAAGAAAATATTTTTCCTGAATAACCACATTAAGCATTTTAAATATTAAAATATTCAGTGCATTTTTATGTATAGCATTGTGTACTTCACCTGAAATATGAAGGGCTGGAGTAGATTTCTTCCCCCCCTATAAGAGGCCCCCTTGATGTGGCATCCATTTTGTAAGGCACCATGCTTGCACCTCATTGATAGGGAAAGCAATTCGGGGTGTGCCAGCCTTAGACAGGCAGCAGAAGTGGAAAACGGTTTCCAGGACTCTCCAGTGCCAGGACTGTGTTTTCCTAGCATCTGGCTCTCTCAAGGGGCAGGGAGGTCGGGGAGCATGGAGAGCAGGGCCAGGCTCATAGGGATGACACCATGGCATCTTCATAATCCTGCCTTTAAGACAAGTCCACTCCTGGCACTTGAGTTTTTCTAGAAGGCAGAATTATTAATAGAATGCTCTCTTAACATATGCTGTCTAGAAGTCCTACAGGACGTCTGGAGTTTATATAAAGGATACCAAATATTCTAGAAACTTTGTCTCGACACCCCAGCCTCCAGCTAGCTTTGCAGTTCTTGTGAGCCCTGACAACACTGTCGGCCACTGCCTGTTTTCCCAGTGGGCGCAGGTGGATCAGTAGCAACTCATCAGCACAGGCGGGAGGACGGAAGGAAGCACCTGCCCTTAGCCTGGGAGGACACCATTATTATTTTACAGACATGCGCACGCAGATGTTTGCATGCTGAGTACCATTCTTTAAAGTCATTGCTGAATGGCAGTGAAGAAAAACGGGAGACCTGGATCCTGTGCTCATGTCCTTGTTGCAGTGTGCACAAGTTATGGTTTCTCCAAGCCCTGGGCCTTCTTTTCTTATCCAAATGAGCAGTTTGGAGTAGACCAGGCTTCTGAAATGTTCATGTGCACATGACTTGAGAGGGATCTTGTTAAAATGCAGGCCCTGCTTCTGAAGGTCCGGGCAGGTTGAAGATCCAGCATTCCTGGTAAACTCCCAGAGGATGCTGGTGCTGTTGGTGCTTGGACCACACTTTGAATAGCCAGGGTTAGGTACACTATTTCATCCCCCCAGATACCCCATGATGTAAGTATTCCTAGCCTTATTTTATAGATGAGGGAACAGGTCCCACTCAAGCTAACAGTTAGTTGGCAGGGCTGGAACCCAAACTTTGGTCTAACTGGCCCCTGAATTTAGCCACTATAAAACCTTTATACTGCCTCCATTTCTTCAGGGGCATGGAAGAGTAGCTGCAGTTTTCAAAGGTGTATAATCCACTTAGTAGGAAGTAGCTTAGCCATTATGAAAATCTATACAATCATAAACATGGAATAATATGTAATTACTCTTTTCCCTTAGAAGAAAAAAAAATACTGTCGTGGCATAGATAATATAAAAGGTAAACTCAAGTCTGTTTATACAGGGAGTATTATTGCTTATTAGGAAGTTATTTTAAGGCTATGTAATTTGGACTAATTTATTTAATAAATTTTTAATCCACCTCATGGGCTTGCTAGCTCCGTATGGTCAGGTTTTATATCTGCTAACATTTCTACCAAACGACATGTGCTGGTGGGAGCACGTGTGGAGTGTTTACATTTCTACATAAAGACCCCTCTGTGTTGCAGCCTTTTCAGCACTAAGGATAGATTAGTAAATTATTCCATGCTATGGGCTAATGCCCACAAATATCAAACTATTGCCATATTTTGAATCTGTGGGAACAGAAAGTTTATATTCTTTTAAAAATCCTCATTTGTGACTTTAAGCATAACAAACTTACTTAAAATGTACTGTTTTGTTTTCTAAAGGCCAAATTCCAAGGCTTGATTTTTATGTGGAAAGTTCCATCTCAGAGCAAAACTTTACAGCGCAGTCATAACCCTCACAAAACGGGCATGTGTGAGGGACAGAGCCGTCGAGTCTTCGCGGGAGCTGCCCTGACAGGCAGACGAGACACAGCTCACTGGCCGCACAGGCCCTGCGCGGGAAGGGTCAGCCCGCCAGAGTACTCATTTTAAAGTTACAATTTAAAGATGAGGAGGAGGAAAGAGTTCTTGAATGCAAATGTTTTTTACACTCTCATACTTGTGTGTTCAGCAGACCTGTCTCTCCCACACCCTTCTGCTATGTGCGCTACCATTTTCTCAGAATCCAGGGAAGAGAAACACGGGCACTGGCAGGAAAAGGTCTGGCGACGCACATGATGTCGTGGCCACAGGGAGCTGTTTATCGGGGCGTGAACACCTGAATCACGATTTCACCTCTGAACTTTCTTCCTGAAGCAGCCGCCTCAGGAAATAAGAACAAAACTCAAGAACAGGCCACGGTGACTTCACCCCGACAGCCCTTCAGTGGTGCTGAAGAGAGGCGCCGCGCCGTGTGGAGCAGGCGGCACGGGACACGCACCCCCGCCCCCCGCGAGCGCCCGGTGGTGTGCGTGTTGTGGGCAACATTTGAAAAATAAACTTTTATCCATAAAGACAAGTTTTAAAAGTGATTTTTAAATGGATTGAATAGTGAGAACATTGAACTCGGTGAACAGGAGCTCAGTTAAGATCAGCTTCCATGACCAGACTTCTCAGTGGCAGAGCCGCCAGCCAGCCAGAATCAGCGTATTAAGACATAGTGGAGTGATACCCTGTGGCCGCTAAAATGAAGAAATGTTGATTCTTAAAAAATATATGAAGTATTCATTTTAAATAATGGTAAACCCAAAGCTAGCTATTTGCAGCCATTTTAAAATGCAAATATGTCCATCAGCAAAGGTCAGAAGAGGTTTTCAGGTCCCATGAAGTTGACTAAATCCCTAATTTTAAAGAACAGACTTACACAGCAGTCGTGTGCCATCTGTGAGTGTTCCGCTGCAAGGACTCGTCTCAGAGGGTCCCTGTCACACTGATAAGCTCACTAGAAGGACCCCCAGGGCTCCGGGGGCAGGGGAGAGCTGGAAATGTGGGAGCGTCTTGCTCTTCCTGAAGCTGGTTCTTCTCTGAGGAGCGTCTGCTCTGGGTGACCTGAGACTCTCCCCGTTCACCCAGCAGGTGACTCTGAGAAGGGATCAGGGAAAGTATCACATAAGGGAGGACACCTGCATTTCTCATTTGGAAATTGCTCAAGAAAAATCACACCATCTCCATTTGCCCATGCAAATGTATACAACTGTTAATTTTCTTGCTGAAATTCTCCTGTTTCTTTTATCTACATGAAACCTCTGAAGAGTCTTCTTAGTGATTCTTTTGTTCCTTCCCTGCCCTGGTAACTGGCACAGGACAGGGTGATGTATTCTGGCCAGCAAGGACCCAGCGGTGACATCAGTGCCCGGTCGCTGCTGCCGTGCCCCAGGTGACGCGTCCCGGCTGACAGCAGGGACAGGCTGCTGACGTCACTGTCCTCGTTTCTAATGGTAGTAACCAACAGAGTTTAGTTTTGCTTTGACAACTCCTCCCACAGCCAAAACTATTGTTATGGCCCACATGTCATTCCTATTGACCCTAAACAGGGAAAAACAAAGGCTATTCTGGGCACAGGGCAGTGCTGTGGCTGGGTCGTTTGCAGCGTTGCCATGGCACACCACCCTTTCCACCGCGGCCACCCCGTGAGTTTTTCTGAAAACCACAACAGACACGCAGCCTGCCCTGACTTTGCTTCATACAGCCTGGGGGCCTCCGAATACACAGGAGATGTTTTACACACATACAAGGCAAACCACGTAGACCTCGGGAAAAGAGACTGTGCTTGCACAAAGTGAACCAGGAGAAAGCGCCCTCCTGAGATGTCCCTGCTTTCATGTTTAAATTGCCTTTTCTCCGTACCTGGAATCCTTTTCTCTAATTTCTGAACCTTATAATCTAACACTGCCCAGGACGATTGAGAGTCCTTTGAAGGCTTCTCTGTGGTGTATTTGTGCCATCGCACGTTGAGAAATGATGAGAGAGAGGAAGGAAGCGGGAGAGCCGAGCAGGGCAGACAGAGCCCAGGGAGAGGAAAACGCTGCGCTTCCTGCTGCGGCTGTGGCCTCGCCGGTTGCCAGAGTGGAGCTCAGCTGCAAGAGCTGGCGCAGGCTGCTCCCATCAGTTAGAGACTTTGGGGCGAGGAGCACCCAGAGAGGCCAGCGCAGCCTGGCTCTTGGCGCAAGGGACGCTGTGGGTGGCCTGCAGCCGGACCCACCGCGGAGAAGCACGTGAAACTAATGTGAGCGTCTGGCGTCGCGTGCCGCCTGGGTAAGCACTCTCTCCATTTCTTCAACTCTGAAAGCTCCCAGCAGAGATCAAGGGAAGAAGTATTGTATTGAGATTTGCAGATTTCCCCCTTTCTGCCTTCTGGGTTGATACTTGTCTGTTAGAAAGATTACTGCACGTCATGGGACAAGGCGAGCTGTCTAGCTGCATTCTGGTCACCTGTGTGTGTGGCGAGTCCGGTGTGAGGCAAGCCCGAGCAATGCAGACTAATCCTGGACATGTGTTGCTGTGAACAACACAACACTGCGTGTTCAGCTGGTCTCGGGATCGGGGACCCTGGACTTATTGTCTGCTCGATGATACCGCTGGCTTCCTGCCACAGAGCTCCTGATTTCTGTGGATGGCAGTTGATAATTGGTAGCCACAGTCTGCGGTAGGAGCCACAGCATTTGAGTCTAGCACCTGGGCTGGGCCCCGCTGGTACTGTAGGGAGAGAGTGAGAGAGACAGACAGAAACACACACACACACCCACTCTCACACCCTCCCACACCCCATGCCGGCTGTAGCTGCAGCGCTGAGCTGCCTGGAGAGGAGACTGCCTGAAGCCGAAGGATGCTTTGAACTGGGGGGGCTGCGTCACGGTTGGACTCCCACTTGCAGAGGACTCGATTATGTCCCGGGACCACCTGAACAACAACACACTGAAGGAGGCTCAGTTTAAAGACCTGTTCTTAAGAAAAGGTACATTGCCGAAGGCCCGGTGTGGGTGATGCGTGCTCTTTGGGGTTTGCTGTGTTTTTTCTTGGAGTTTGGTCTGAGGGCAGAGTTGAGCAGAGGAGAAACTCTTCCTCAGGAAGTTTGTTTCTAGGGGTCTGCCAACTCCACGTTTCAGCTTGGGACTCCTTTTGGGAAGATACATTTCAGGCTTAATCATCCTCTTTTGAGCCTGCAGTTAGTTTGTTCCTGTTGGAGGTGTTAGGCATAAATACACAGTTTATTGCTTTGGAGTTTGTTTTCTATCCAAATGCTCCTTATGTGAGGCTAAAACCTCCCCTGGAAATTCTATTACTTACCTGATGAGTACTGTTTTCTTTTCTTTTTTTTGCCCTGAGTTGTTGAAAACAGCATTGGAAAGAAAAGATGTATTTCTCAGGATGTGAGTAGTTCGATGAATAGTTTCTCAGGTCATCAGTGTAGTGACAGCAGCTATTAGGAAAGAGGCCTGGGACTCCTAGACAGAGGCCAGAGGAAGTGAGAGACAGACCGATGCGGGTGGGCTGCCAAGCCGCCGCTCCTCGCCGTGGAGCAAGGTGCGTGAGCAGCGGTGTTCTTCCCGACCCGCTTTCCTAAATTAATAATGTGGAGGTGGGGTGAGGGTGGATTTTAAATGAATCCTATAGGGGGAATTATGGTTTCATGTATGTATTTTTTTCCATTTATAGCATGGGATAGACTTTTAAAAGGTTTGTAATTGTTCTTACTCCTCTGCTGCTTTTGCAGAAAATCCTGTCAGTCATCTTTGATTGGAACGTATTTAGGTAAATTTCTTTCTGAAGTGATCACGAAACTCTAGATTCTAAAATGTGTGGTGAAAAGTCCTCGTGTTGGGTGAATGCTTGGGCCTTCGTAGATTACAAAGATGTCACTCCGGCCAGACAGGCTGGCAGTCTGCACTCGAGGGAGCGTCTAGGGCCCTGTCGCTGCTGATGGCTGCACCTGGCCTTGGGCCGCAGGCAGGTGGGTGTGTGCCTGGGCCACACCTGGCCCTTCCCTCTCAGTTCTTTACCCACAGAGCGTAGGTATCATCTCCCAATGTCATTATCATGCAAAATGTTTTACATAAATGTATAGATAGAAATAGGATGTATATAACAGGTAACTAGCAGTAACCATAAGGCTCTGTTTCTAGCTACCGTTCACACTTCCTTAGAGTAGGAATTGTTGAATAATTGTTGCAAAATATGAAAACCTTTAGCAAAACTTCAGCATCATTGAAGATGTGAGTGTCTGGTGGAGTGTGGCTCCATGCTAGACACTGTTCAAGCAGGTGAGGCCATCGGGCTCCCTCCCTTCTTAGGGCTTTTTCATCAGCTTACATATAAGGACACCAGCTCTGTGCCAGGCACATGCCACCTGCTGAGGACATAAGGGTTCATTCTATAGGGGAAGAAGACCAGAACACAGGCGCAAACAAGACAGTGATAAGTTTCAACAGAGTTCAAAGGGAGCCCCCGAGGCTAGTGAGCCCCTCAAGGTGGGGGTGTTAGGAAGGACATTATAAAGGAAAATAAAGCCAGCAGGTGACACCAAATCAGGGTGTTTCTGTGGGGTGGCTTTTTTCCCTTCCTGTTGTGCTACTTGTAGGATGGAGTAGCCAACCACCGTCCAAGGAAAACAAAATTCACAATCTGTAATGTAATCAGTACGATGATAGCTCTTATTGTTTTGCTTCTGAACTTCAGGCTGTGAAGTCATTCTTGTAACACAGGCTGAATTTTCCCCCTCAACCATGGTGTTTAATGAGTGTGAATTTTCATTCAACCATTAAACTCTCCAAGAGTATTTTTATACTAAACAGTTCACAAACTCAAGGCAATTATAGTCTAAGTAGATTCCAGCTCCTGCCCCTCCCATCTTCCTGCCATGCCACCGGTCTCTGTAGGATTTTGGAAAGAATTTACCAGCCTTTAGGAACATTCAGCACTTTAAAAGTGTCACGGAGCCATAAATAAAGAGCAAGACACCCCCAAGGCCGTCATCTGCTGAGGAGGACAGAGACAGGAAGGAAATGCCGACAGGAGCTCCCTGCGTGGCATGCAGACAAGCCCAGCTGCCAGGGGAGGGTCACCTCCCGCCCAGGGCTGGCCCGGGAGTGGGCCTGTCGGCAGCCCGGAGGCCAGTCTCTGCCGTGGTCCCCATGCCCCAGGCCACCCTGCGTGTAGGGGAGCGAGGCTGGGGCTGCTGTGGAGAGGGTGGGAAGTGGCCATGCAGGGTGGGCAGAGGACTTCGTGGCCGGTGAGCAGCCACTCCATGGTGTGTGTGGGTTCCATGTGGCACTTTTCTGAATGCTGCCAGGGTGTTTCCTTGGTCTGGAGAAAGGAAGGGGCGAATGAGGGCCCCAGCCCATTATAGGGGCAGTAAGGGCACATCTGGAGCTCGAAGATAAGTAATCATACAGAAAATAGGATTTGGGGGAAGGCTGATGTATTGTGGAGGAGAGACCACACGGAAGGGGGTGCTAACCGCCCCACAGATGGAAATGCCCGTGTACCCGAGCTGAGGTGGTACAGCCACACTTCCCCAGGGTTCCTTGAAAATAGTGCAGACTCTCATGCCTCCTGTGTGACTCAGCTCACTTCCTCATCGCACAAGGGGATAGGCACAGTGTCTCTGTTCCTGTATTTCCCCACCATGCAGCTTGGAATTTCCTGGAGATGTTTCCATAAAAATAGAGAGATGCCATCATCACTGCCGTCACTGTTGTACAATAATAAAATAAGGTGCTATGATGCCTTCCTGTAAATTTTAGGCTGGATTTATTATAAAATTTCTGGTGTTTGGATCACAGTGACTCATTCACTATAGCCTCATGAACTACAGCCCCAGAAAAGGAAGGGGGTATGAAAATTTGACTTTGGCCTTAAATTCTTCCCTGCGTGCCCTGTTTTTTGGCATTCTTCTGTGGACATCAGTAGTTATTGAAATCAAAGACAAGTGCTCAGTGGTTTATGTTCGGAATCCACGTTAGGCACATGAAACTTTGGAAACTCCAAAGCATCCTATTATTTTCTCAATGCTACTATTCTTGTGGGTTTTATTTAAAAAACAAACAAACAAAAAAAACCTTTTGTTTTAATAGTTCTCCCAGAATTTAGTCTCTTCTTAGCTCTCCCTTTCTAGACCTCCTTCCCCCTCAAACAAAACCCCAAAACCCAAACCCCAGGTATCTGTCCCTTCCGTGCATGCCAGGCTGTGTGCACCCCATGAAAACAGGCTGCGGGCATCTGGTAGAATCCTCCGTGTAAAGCGAGCGAGCGGGCGTGGGAGGACAGGCATGAGGACAGGCACTGCTCACGCTCCCTGGTGAGCTCCAGGGGGTCTGGAAGGGAGAGATGCTCTGCAGTGCGGGACCCCAGGGTCCGGAAGGCGTCGTGCTTGTCCTCAGAACCTTCTCTGCTCACTGCAGTTTTCACTTTGAGAATGTGCCGGCCCCTCTCTGGAGAGTACAGGCAGCCCTGGAGACCTCCTCATGTTTTCTGGTTTTCTGTCTGTCTCCTCTGGTTTAAAGATGAGAAGGCGGTCTATCTCCATTGACAGGTTTTGCCCTGAGTTCAAAGCCAGAGTCTGCTGCATGTGGGACTGCATGTGGGCTGGCGGCTCTGCGGTGGGCCCCATGCCAGGCCCTGACACCAGCAGAGAACCACGGGCCACCCAGACGTGCACTAGGGATCAAATCACCGCTGCAGCAAGATAGGACGCAGTTAAGCTACGACTCGGTTGCTAGGATGGTGGCCCTGTGCCCAGGGCATCCCTGGGGTCTTTCTTGCCTACAGGAAGAGCTGCCTCTCGTGCAAGACCAAGTGCTGTAGTGTCTCAGGCTCTCCCCAGACTCCTGTCACCCCAGGGTCCTGGCTGGACATCCCTGCTGGGTCACTTGGCTCCGTGTGCAGCCCCCTGGTGACCTTGTTCCTGCTTCCATGAGCCTGTGACCTCAGCCTGCCCCAAGCAAGTTCCGCGCTACCCGAGTGCCTGTGACCCCACTTCCTGTATGCCGGAGACACACCTGCCACAGCTGTGCATGACTCATGCGTGAAACCTCAGGGCAACGGCATACGTGCAGGCGTCACAGCAAGGGCAGAGCAGGTCCCATGAGTGTGGCATGTTTACGGGAAAGCTGGGGACACTCAGCCTGAGAGCAAGTGGTTCCCCTCAAAAGAAAGATGGTGGGAACCTAACTTTTAGAGAGTCATTCCGTGCACTGTTTCCAAAACTGAGATCTCTGTTACCCTTGCTTGAATTTTTAAGTAAGATTTTGGATCAGAAGATGCATGCCTTTCAGATAATAGAAAATTATCTGTGCGCTGTCTCAGACCAAAAGAAGAAGAAAAACCAGAGCAAATAAAGATCTAAATAGAAAGATAGAAACTCCAAAAATCTTAGGTGAAAACATCTTTAGAAAACTGAAGAAGGCCTTCCTAATCAAACAGGAAGTTTGGGAGCCATAAAGGAAAAAGATAGTATTTGATGGCATAAAAATTTATGTCACCTATAAAGAATCTCACAGCAAAGTTTAAAGAAATGACAGACTGGGAGAAAAAATTTTGCAACCCATGGAACAAAGATTTGCAGCCATAATATGTAAATATTTCTATAAATACATAAGAAATAAGAAAACTACAAATAAGCTAATATGAACTAATATGATTGTGGGAAAAAAAGGAATACAAATTACATAACCATAGGGAAAGATGTGAAATTACCAGTCATTGGAGAAATACAAGTTAAAACAAGCTGCATGTTTTTGCCCATCAGGTTGGAAAAAATTATAAAAGGGCTAGTTCCCAGAGTTACTGAGGGTGTGGGAAACCTGCCCCCTTGCTGACAAGAGCCTAAACTCACACAGGCTTTTTATAAGGCAGGTTCTCAGTAGCTATTGAGATTAAAAATAATTATGCCAGCCAGGCGCGGTGGCTCACGCCTGTAATCCTAACACTCTGGGAGGTTGGTTGAGGCGGGTGGATTGCTTGAGCTTAGGAGTTTGAGACCAGCCTGAACAAGAGCAAGGCGTGTCTCTACCAAAAAAAAAAAAAAGAAAAAAGAAAAAGAAAAATTAGCCGGACACAGGAACACACAGCCCCAGCTACTCGAGAGGCTGAGGCAGGAGGGTCACTTGAGCCCAGGAATTTGAGGCTGCAGTGAGCTATGATTGCGATGCTATACTCCAGCCTGGGTGACAGAGCAAGACCCTGTCTCAGAAAAAAAAAGAAAAAGAAAAAACAAAACCACCCTAAATAGCTACCTGTCGGAGAAGGTACGTCCCAGGGTCCCGTGGGCTGGAGCAAATAGCGCCATAGAGAGCCGGGTCGGTGGTCTTGTTTAAAGATGTTTGTGATATATTAAGTGAAAAAAAGCATAACAGTATATTTGTACAGTGATCTCATTAATTAAAAGAAGGAAGCCCTTGTTCAGCAGGCAGACGCGCACACGCGCACACGCACAACACGGTAGCTTGTGCTTTGCCCGTGGGGCTGGGTGGGGTTGGGATGCTTGGGCTAGAAAGGGGAACTTTGCATTCTGTCTCCTTCTATATTGTTTAAGTTTTCAAGAAGTTTTCATTATTTTTATAATGAAAATACTTTTCAAATGAAACACAAATATAAAAAAAAATGCCCGTAGACTTATGAAAGTATAATTTGATTTGCTCTGCTGCAAACGCTTGTCTGCACGGCCTTCCACATTCACGCAGAGATGACCTGGAACATTGTCCACAGGAAAAAACAATTCTCTGCAGGGTCTTTCACTGTCACCGTCACTTTCCTCTCTTCCCACGTCCATAAAGCAATGCGGTTTCATTAAGAAAACTTTTGTGCATCCCACGGCATGCTTTCCCCTGAAGGGAAATTTGTGAATACTCTGCTATTTATCCACAAAATAAAAATAAGGGTTGGTAAAACAAGGCATTATTTGGGGCTCAGTCTTCAGCATATGTTCACTGCCTTTGACCTGAGCAGATCTGGCTCCCTGCTTCCTTTCACACCCCTCCCTGGGCGATGGCCAGTCTCCTGCGCGGGCCTCGGGGCTCCTTGGAGGTGCACTCCTGGTGCTCTGCAGACATTGAGGGCCTCGTCCTGTTGGCAGTGGCTGCGGCTGTCCCGCAGAGAGTGCACCTGTGCAGGTGGGCTGTCACCTGGGCCCACAAGTCCCAGAATGCACCCCCAGATCTGGGTGTGCTCCCAAGTCATTCATTGATTCACACCTTACTGATGAAGCACCTAACTGCCTCTCGTGTCAGAAGAGATGAAGTAGAGGCTTTGGACACATAGCCAGGGAGGTGTCGCATGGTGCATGGGTGTGGGGTCCTGAGAGATGCAGGATCAAGGCCAGAGTGCCCCAGACACGGGATGGTCACTTGCAGGAGTAGAGGGTCAAAGACAGTGTCCTGGAGTAACCGCACATCACACTTCCCACGGCCCGTGAGCATAAACACAGGCACGTAATATCTTTACCCAAAGCAGAAGTCCCAGCCTCTGCTCGCTGGCACGGTCAGTCTTTCCAGGAGGCCTCGCCATGAAAACTGTTGATAAGCCCTGGGGAGGCTTTTGTGGGTACATAAATTCGGTGGCTCCCCTGGGGGCTTCCTCTCCGTAGGAAGTGGACCCTCGAGCCCCTTCCTTGCAGAGCCGGGCAGCCCCAGGGGGTGGTGGTGCTGGGAGTCCCGCGCGGGCCTTGCTGGCTGCAGCTCTGGCGCTGCTCAGCCCGGCCTCCTCCAGTGTCCGCGTCCACTGGACGGTGATGCCGCGGGCCTTCCACTGCCTGCCAGGGCTGCGCGGAAGCGGGCGTGCCTGCTCTCCTGTGTGGCTTCGCGGCTCACTCCGACAAGCAGCTCTCCGTTCTCCAAGGTGCCGCAGGGCCAGCCCCTTTCCCGTCGGCTCAGTGCTAAGGTCAGCCCAGCCCAGTGCCATGGGTGTGCTTGGATGTCTTCTTCTCTAGGGAGTGTGGGGTCTGAGGGGAGGACATGGCAGGACCCAGAAGGACTCTCCATCCACCCTCACCCAGCCCTGCTGGTGCCGGGGTGTGGGCGGCAGGTGCACACAGCTGTGGCTACTGAGGAGGGGGCACCTCGGGCCCCGCTTCACCCCACGTGTGAACGGATGCGCTGAGAGCTCTGCCTCCCCAGCGGCTGGGGCCTGCACTTGTGTGCATGCGTGTGTATATGTGTGCATGTGTGTGCTGTGGGTCAAGGCAGTGCAGCAGGTGGCAGGGTTCTCCCCTTTCTCTTGCCCTTCTTCACATCCCACACCCTCACCTCCCACCGAAGCTGTGCGCTGTCTTCCTCCCAGAGGGAGGGAGCGGGAGAGCCTTTAACCCTGCACTGAGCACACGGTCACTTCCTCTCAGTGTTGGGGCACGCGAGTGAGACAGGCGGGCTTCCCTCTGCACAGCCGCGAGCCAGAGAGCAGGAAATCTGAGGCCAGGACGCCCTGGAGCACTGAGCCTGACTCCTCCCCAGACCTGCCTCGAACGCCAGCCCCATGCGCTGTGGCTCGAGGCACGCTGTGAAGCACGTGTCAGTGGCATTTAGGGAATCTTTTGTAATGATGGCATCAGAAACCCTGACGTGACCCGGCCATTTATAAAACATCATGCCTGTGGGGTTGGAAACAGCGCAGGTATGTTTTCTAGCTCGCCTGCAAAGGCACAGCCTTGGAGAGAAGGGGCCAGTGCTGTCTCTGTGGACGTTGATTTTCCCTGCAGTGTACTGCTTCCTAGGCCGTTGACTCAGCCATACGGATGTGTTTCACTTTTCTAGAGGTTACATTGGGAGAAACAGCTTCCGATTTGAGAGACTTTCTCAACCCCCCCCCCACAATGGGGGAATGGAGGTGTCTTCTGGCAGGATGGGGTTTTAGGTGACAGGAGCCCTGGGCATTCCATACTCAAGAGAAGGTGGCACCCAAGCCTGCCCACCACAAGGGGTGACCCACAGTGAGTGACCTGCCATGGCCGGCATGCGTGGGAACTGGGGACAGTTATGGCAGCACCTCTAGAGGTCTGTGGGGCCAACAGAATACATTTTTGTAAGGCCCCCTCGTTATACGACTGCAAAGACGAGGTTTGTGCAATGCATGAGGCAGAGCACCAGCGTTCTGCCGGCCTCCCTTTCTTCAAGATGTTCTTAGAATGTCAAAGTCTGGCCAGGCACAGGGGCTCACGGCTGTAATTCCAGCACTTTGGGAGGCCGAGGCGGGAGGATTGCTTGGGACCAGGAGTTCAAGACCAGCCTGAACAACATAGCGAGACCCATCAGTACCAAAAAACTAAAAAAAAACCAAAACGATGTCAAAGTCTGCCAGGGGCCTTGGGCAGCAGCCTGGATCCAGTGGCGTCAGGTGTGATTGGACGCACGGGCTTCAAGATCCCACAGCACTGGATCTGACCCCCAGCCCAGCCACACATGGCCTCAGGCTGTGCCTCGGGTTCTTCTTCTCCACAGTGGGATGGTCATTTCCATCGCACGAGGTCCCTTGAGGACCAGATGTGGGCAGGAGGCCTTCGCAGCCTAGTGTCTGTAGCAATGGCTGTGGCTCGAGCCATTGGGCGCCTGGGGGACTGGGTGTGGGCCAGAGGGGCAGGCGTCTAACACAATCTCCTCTTCCGTCGCAGCGGAGCTGGAGTTTGCCCAGATCATCATCATCGTCGTGGTGGTCACGGTGATGGTCGTGGTCATCGTCTGCCTGCTGAATCACTACAAAGTCTCCACGCGGTCCTTCATCCACCGCCCGGGCCAGAGCAGGAGGCAGGAGGACGGGCTGCAGCAGGTGAGTGTGCGGCCACCCAGCTCCGACGGCCAGGCCAGGCACTGCGAGGGCCGGAACACGGGGCAGCCTCCTGGGCTAGTCCCTGTGGTTCGGAGGCCGATAAGACTTTCTCTTGATGTTCTAATGTATGGCAAAGCACACACATCGAAAATGTTCAGCTTAGCAAATCCGCACGCACCTAACAGTCTGTGACCAGCACCTGGTCACAGAAGAGACATGACAGCCCTCCTGGAAGCCCACACACAGCCCCATCCAGGCCTGCCCTGCGAGGGTCTCGCTGACTAGGTGTGTGTCTGCACAGATTCGCTTTGCGGCCTTCTGAACTTACACTGATGGTCGCGCTGTGGGTGCTATCCTGTGTTGGGCATCTCTGACCCCGCACTGGATTTGTGACACCATCCATGTTGTGAAACAGAGACCTGTTCTTCAGCTTGGTCTGGAGGAGCTCCCGTGATAAACAGTGCACTTGCACGTCACTAACGATGGCAGCCGCGAGGGCCTGGCAGCCTCCTGGGGATTGGCAGGAGGGGCTGTGCAGGGGTGGGTGCTCACAGAGCCGCCGCAGTGAGGCTCTCAGCTTGGGGTGTTTTTAGGTTTTTAGCTATTTCTTGTCCCAGACCACCTGATACTCAGCCAAACTGCTGTACAGTCAAACCTGGGAGAGGAGAGGTGCTGGGTGCTCTGGCCCAGGCCTGTTGCACCATCTGTGATCCCGGTGCTTTCAGCGAGGGGTTCAGGAATGGTGAGTTCAGGCGAGTATGAACCCTGGCTTCCGTGGTGGGCAAAGACAGCAGAACCCCACGATACTCAGCACCAGGGTGTGCTGAGCAGTGGGAGGCAGCCTACGGGCACCCCTTTTCATGTCTGGGGCCATGCAATTCTCGCTCCTGCCCTGACTTAGGGAGGCCATCATGGGTGGGGCGCAGCATCCCAGTGGGAGTCAGGAGTGGCAGCTGGGCAGGGCCTGGGGACCCCTTTCGGGAGGGCAGGTTGTGCTTCGTGGGGCCGTGGGCCTGGTGGCCCCATTGGTAGAGATGGGGTATGCTTGGGTGCTCTGCAGCCCTCACGGCAGTGCAGAGGGGCGGGGTAGGGCTGCCGTGTGCCACCCTCAGACCACAGTGCAGGCTGGACGGGACAACGTGTGGGGAGGCAGGACTCTTGGGAGAGTCTTTTCCCTCTCTCTCCTCCCTGCGTCCTCCTTCACCCCCTCCTTCCGCTCTCTGCCCTCACACCAGCCCACAAGTCCCTCTGGCCCTGTTGTATCCTCGATGGCTCCCGGGGCCCTTTGTGCTCTGGGCAGTCTGGTGTCCACAGGGCCATGCCATCCAGACATGCAAAGCCTGGCGTCCTTATGCCCGTGGGTTGTTGTCAAGTACAGGACTAATTCTTCTGTAGTTCTGAATACATGTACCCGTAATTCCCCTGTGTTTCAAGAGAGGAGACCAGGAAAAACTCTTGTCACTACAGCAGTTTCAGAACCACAAAAGGCTCGGGCATCACTGCTTTGCCTCAATGCAGGATTGTGAACATGCCCCGGCCCGGGGGAAATATGCGCAACTTCCCCAGCTTTCTGCTCCAGGAGCACCAAGATGCCTGAGGTCTCTTCGCCCGGCACACAGTCCCCGGCCCGGGCCCCCCAGGCTTGCCGTGGCGTCTTCTCTCCCTCGTGCGGCCGGGCGACTCCCTCCTGCGCACCTTGCTGCAGACCCGGCACCCTTGCTGTTGCTGTCCTGGGCCATCTGCACACGCAGCCACACCCTTACCAGCCAAGAGGCCTGCAGGAAGGTGATTTTTTTTAAAAGGCAGAAAAGCAAAAATCTAAGTGTGCTTTTGATGGAAAGTTTCTTCTCTGTCACTGGCAGTGGGTTTGTGTGGGGCCCGCACCCAGGAGGGCTGCAAGCTGGCTGGCCAGCAGGGCCTCCCTTTCTTGAAATTGGGAAGAGAATTAAGTAACTTTTAGAGGTCCCTTCAGGGCTGCGCACAGCATGGAGAGTGAAGATAATCATGATCTAGTGAATTGCGTCCACGGAGGTCTTCATCACTGTGCTCGATTTTGTCAATAAGCAATGAGAGTTCTGGGCGGAGCCGTCCGGCGCGGAGCCGGGCCTTGCAGAGGTGCAGGCTGCACACCGCAGAGGCCGGAGCGCCGTGGCCACGCTGCTCTTTTTCTGAGCGACCCAGAACTGGGTGCTGTCACTCCACAAGGCACGGGTACCCCCTTTATCAAAGGGGACTGTGGATGTTGTGCAGCTCAGCCATGGGCTCCGTACAGTGTTCCGCAAAACTCAAGGTGCGTCCCCACATGGTGACCGGAGCATTCGACCCAGCTGGGACTATTAGCCTAGCTGATGGCTCTGAAACAGGGAAGAGCACAGATGAGGAAGGATCCGTCTGTCTCCTGGACGCAGACACTGACCTAGTAGCACTTTTGGCTCTGACTCCACCCCTGCCCTGAGGGCGCCCGGCCGCCAGGCAAGGTCCCCCCCACCAGGCTCCTGCAGAGAAATGCCCCTTCCCTTTAGATTGCCCGGACAGCAGTCTGGTTTACAGGCAGCCAAGGGTGATTTTGACAATGTCTGGAGGGGTTTTGGTTGTCCCAAGGTGGGTAAGCTACAGGGATGCTCTGCTCTAAACACCCTACAGTGCACAGGGCAGCCCACAACGAAGAATTATCTGATCGGATGTGAGTGGTGCCAAGGGGGAGGAACCCACAGCCACAGGCGAGCAGTGCTGCCCTGGCTGGAGGCGCTGGCTGGCGGGAGGGGACAATGCTGCCATGGCAGGTCTCTCCGCTGGCTCTGAGGCATCCACAAAATGGAGAGAGCACTGCCCAGCAGCACGGGCAGGGTCTGGTCTGGAACTCTGCCTTGGGATCAGTTTCCCTGGTGATCTCTGTCCTTCTCTGTGATCCTGTCATTCAGTGGACACTGCGCAGGAGCGGGCATGGAGCAAGGTAGGGAGGAGGCAGTGGCCGTGCTCGGTCCCTGCCATCAGCAGCCCCTGCAGACCCAGCTGGCTGAGGCCCAGGCCCCACTGCCATCCTCTCCATCTTCCTGGGAAGGCCCGGGGTCTTGTTGGCTTTCTGCGTGTGTGGCGGGAAGGGAGGCTCAGGGAGCGGTGGGAACTGTTTGGAGAGCGCACCTGTGTCTCTTCCACCCCGTGCCTGGCCTGGTCCTGGCCCATGTGCACCTGGTGTGGGCCATTCCAGGTTGCCCTTCCAGGCTGCCCTCCTTCGCCGTCCCATGGTGATCGACGGCCTGTGCCAAGCAGCTGCCTCCTTGCCGGGGTCAGAGGGGCAGCCCCCAGCGCGGCCGGCTGCTGGGGACGTCCCCGCCCCTGCTGACAAGGCCCAGCTGGCACCAACCTCCCAGGCTTGCGTGGTGCTGAGTGGTCTGTGCTGGGCAAGGTGCAGGAGAGCGTGTGTCCGCACTTGTTGCTGTCACCGGCTCCCCACGAGCCTCTGGTTTTGTGAGCTCACAAGTCCTAGAATTTCTCCTCCAGCTCCCCGAGTCCCTGGGAGCCGAGTGGGGGTGACCTAGAGCCCTGCTGGTGTGCAGCTGTGGGTGTGGGGATCCCTCCTGTGCGGGGCCCTCCGCCGCTCGGTACAGACTGTCAGGGCTCCACGGGCAAGCCGGTGACAGCTGCGTTTGTCCTCAGCTGGTGCGAGAAGGGCTGGCACCTACCCTGCCACCTCCAGGTGAGCTGGCTTAGCACTGTCAGTTAAATTTACTTTTATACATTTCTGCTGGAAGACTTGATAGTCAAGATGGAGAAATAGTATCAGGAAAATATTAATGCCAAGAGGATAGTTCGGTTTTATCTTTGAGGAAGAGGCTGAGTGGATAGGCGATGGGATTTGGTTGAGGAAACGTTCCTCCCCTGGCGTGAGCTGTCCCTTTCCCCAGCAGTGGGCTTTCCACTTCAGCCGCAAGGAAGAGCCAGACAGAGGCAGATCAATAGGATCTCGGGAGCTCTGGGCACCCTTGGTTCTTGGGAGTGTCCTCCTCTGCCATCGCAGCGCCCCGCCCTGCCAGCGCCTCCGTCCTCGGTCCCTCTGCTTTCTGTCTGCCACCATGTGTCTCCCGAAGCCAGTGGGCCTTCGTCACCAGGTAACGTCTGGAGATACCGCGTGTCCCAGAGGAGCCCAGGGGTGGGATGATGCTGGCCCTGGATTTGTCGGAAGCAGCCTTTTCTGGGTAAAAATGAAAAATAGCAACCCGGGTTTAAATTAAATTACCGGAAAAGTAGATGCTTAAATAATGGCAGATAGCAGCAGGTGGATTTGTGACATGAATCCTGTATGTTTTGCTGAGGTAGCCTGAACTTGTTGTTTACAGTCTGGTTTATATAATTTCAAAGCTTTGCCACTGTCTTGATTTCTTTTCATTATCTTAGACTACCGAGTAATATTAATAGGAAAGCAACAAAGGGGCGTATTCCAGACACAGCCTTAAGGTTTGTTTGCACGTGTTGCCAGAGCCTCTCTTGCTGGAGCCGGGGGACCCTGGGGTGGCCTTTCTGATGGCAGCACCGCCTGGTGGGTCCAGCCCAGCCCGTGCGGATGGCCCGGGGCAGAGGACGGCACATGCAGAGGGCCGGGAGCACCTTTATTGAAATTGTGGATATTCAGCCATTTTTGACCTATAAAAACAGCAATTTCAGTTAAAAAGTTAACAAAAGGAATCACGTCAGGTATCTCTTCATTAGCAGCTGCTGCAGGGATTAAATCAATTGTGACGATCAGGTGCCTGGGCCTCCTGGGAGACATCCTCCAGCACGGCGCTGGGGGAGCGGCCACAGGCTGGCGCCCGCACGGCTGGGGCTACGAGGACTTCACGGTTGTCAGAGGGTCGCCCATCTCCCTACTCGGGCTGTGTCATTGCCACTTATTGGTTTACACAGTGGTGGTTGTTTTCTAGAAAAAGTACTCTGCACTCAGGCCTCTACCACAGGCCGAAAACAAAGATAGACCAAGAAGGCTACTGGTTTCCAGAAAAATGGGTGAGAACGTCCCCGTGGAAGTACAGGCTGTCTCTCCTGGATGAGGAGTTCAGGCGTGTGTCTGGGTCAGCAGCGTCCAGCATGTCCTGCACCCAGCCTGGCACCGTCACTCATGGCCCCTACTGTCCAGTCATCTCCCCGGGCAGGGCCCTCCTCTGTGGCTAGAGCCTGTGGCTGAGAGGGCAGAGGTAGCTGTGAGCTCCCTGGCTACCTGCAGCTCAGCCCGGCAATCAGCGGCCTGTCTGTTGGCCTGGGGAGCAGGGGCGGCCAGAGGACAGGTGGCTCACAGTCAGGAGCCCACCGCGTTGGGACCCAGAACTCACGGTGGAGGGCCTCTGGGGTACCGTAAGTGTGGTGGGGTGCCCTTCTCCACCTGGGACATGCCCCTCTAACAACCGTCTCCAAGCAGAGACTTCAGGGTGGGCCCCAGGCCCAGGGGTGTCTGTGAAGCCCACAGGCAGCGTCCTGAGCCCTGCAAAGGGCACAGACAGCAGGGGCCACACCGCCGTTCCTTCCCACTGTGACTGGAGCGCTGGCTCGCTGTGTCTGCCTGCTTCAGACTGGGTTTAGAAAAGCACTTATAAAATGATGGAAAGGAACTATTTCCAGTGAGTTTCAAAACAACAAACTAATAGGCTTGCAATGCAGTTGTGATCGGCCTATTTCTGACACTGCAGACTAAAGCAAAGAGAGCCACAGGCTTCCTCTGGCTTCACTGCTGGGGTGAAAGGTGGCAGGGGACGATCTCCCTGTGAGTGAGGCAGACTCCTGCTGCGCTGGGTACCAGCTGTGTTGGTTGTTGACTTTGTCCTATAACAACCCTCCATTATCTCACAAGTCTTGGAAACTGCATTTCCAAGAGCCAGGTGGACTGAGTGCAAGGGGCAGTGAGCACCTCACTAGAAACCGCCAGCGCAAGTGTCCTGCTGCCAGCCGCACCGCGCTCCCTGATGAGCTAGGGTGTGCCGTGACTGGCTGCCAGGGTGGTCACTTGAAAGGTTTTCCCCTTTGGCGTGTCTAGTTGAAGCATTAGAGGATAGATAATTTCACATCACTTCAAAATGAGAACTGCTCCCTCCAAATAAGAGAAACAGCAGGCCGAGTTGCCGGGCGGAGGCGGGACAGGGATACCGAGCCGCAGCTGGCAGGCGGCAGAGTCCCCTTTTTCCTGTTTGTTCGCTGGGGATAAGTCGGACTTTTCATACCCGCCAAGATCTACTTAGAGCCCCGTGTACTGCATCATGCGGGTGATGGAGCTAAGGGAGGCAGTGCTGGTGCAAAGCCAGGGTGACGCTGTTCATGAGACTGATGCTGTCCAAGGCACAAACTAGCTCTGTGAAGGATGGGCAGGAAGGCCCCACGGCACACTGCAGCCGGCTCTGGGAGAGGGTGTGGATGGGGGCCCGGCTCTGTGTCCGTAAAACTTTCCTGGTAGGAATGTGTTCGTGCATCACTTCTGCAATCACAAAACCTGCTCTGTTCACATAGACTGATGCTGAAGGCAGTTCCAGTAATCTATAGAGTCCCAAGGTAATTCATTTGACCATGGTTTGTATTGTGGCAAAAAAATGCTAAAATAGTATTTTTAGATATAATTTATGGAAAATTTCATAAACAAATTCGTAGTAATCTTTTAAATGCATAAAGTATTGGCATTAATAATCTAATAGTAAGGTTTGTTTATTTTTACTTAGTCCTTAAAAATTGGAATGGTTTGATCTTAAAAAAATAAAAAATTCTCTTAAGTAGCCTAATTCTGTTGGCCTTTGTTGGGGAGGTGCCAGGCCTGGGTTCCGGCTCCTGGTTGATGCCCTGCCGGCTCTGTGACTGTGGTGAAGCCGCTGCCTCTGCGCCCGGCGTCCCCATGCCCACGGGTGACTGGGCTGAGCAGTCCCGGTGTCCCTGCCCGGCTTTCTGACCCCCAGGCCGGGCTCCCCTGAAGTCTAACTGCTCACTCCCTGGCACCAGCCTCTTGCTCCTCCCTGGCCCACTGTATCGTTCTGGAAATAGAAAAGATTCCCTTTCTTTTCGATTCTCAGCAGACCTTCCTGGATGATTTGTCTTTTCTCTTAAGGGATGTGCCCTAGATTGAGTGGCGCTACAGGGAACGGTGAGTGCTGAGAAGGCTGGTGCCATCCCGGGAGGAATGTGGGGTGCTGGAGTGAGCAGTCACCGACACAGGGGACGTGGCTCCACAGCCGAGCTGTGACTGCCACCTAGAGTGGAAGAGGCGTAGCAATAAAGCATTGGGATGGTGGAGCGGTTATGCGAGAAAAGGGAAGACCCAAGAGAAAATTGATTTTATCAGAAGGTAAAGATGTTGCTGAATATCCAAAGATTAGTTCTACCTCTGCTTGGAAATTCTCAACCTGAAATGGGGAAGAAAAGAGATTTCTACCTATTTGAGACCAAATAATACATTCATATCCTGGAAGGAGCCCCTGGGTAGAAGTCGGAATATCCAGACAACTGGCCCTGTCACCTACAGACAGCAATGCAGGGCCCCGATCCCCACCCCACCCCCCAACTTGTTGGCTTAGATCAGAGGCCTTCCAGCGGCATCTGACCGCAGAGAGCAGTAAGAAACACACTTTGCATCATAACACACAATCTTCATAGACACAAGGCAGAAGTTTTGCAAAACAATATTTACAGAGTACTCAGTTTCTGTTCTGTTCCATTTTTTGGAATGCTGGCTGTAACCCACATAAATTGGTTTTCCAGCTCTCTAAGAGGTTGCAAAACACAGTTTGAAAAACATTATATTAGATGTTTTCCCTCGTTGTTTCCAGTCCCCAAATCTGATGATTCCTGTGGTCCTGTGTGTGTCAAAAGGAGAGTTTAACTGAGAGCATAAACCCAGGAAGGCTCAGGATGTGGGGGTGGCCTTGCATGTGGTGACAGTGCCCACAGACCGGAGGCAGCCAGCTGCAGCCTGCACAGCTCGCACTGGGACCCTCAGAAAGCCCTGGGCACAGGTCAGTTGCTTTTGGTAATGCGAGATGTATGGTTTGGATGAAAGATGATCCAAGAGATACATAAATGAAAAGGATTATGAGAGGTACTATGAACAATCATATGCCAGCACAGTGGATAACCTAGATGTAAAAATTGGACAAATTCCTAGAAACACCCTGCCAAACTGAATCATGAAGAAATAGAAAAATCTGAACAGATCTATAACAAATAAAAGGTTGTACCAATAATCAAAAACTTCCCAACAAAGAAAAGCTCTTGACCAGATGGCTTCAATGGTGAATTATACCAAACATTTAAAGAATTGACACCAATCCTTATCAAACTTCCAAAAAATTGAAGAGGTGGGAACATTTCCTAACTCATTCTGAGGCCAGCATTCCTGATACCAAAGCCAGACGAAGTTACCAAAAAGAAAACCATAGACCAGTGGTCCTCAACCTTTTTGGCACTAGGGACTGGTTTCATGGAAGACAGTTTTTCCATGGATGAGGGGAGGGTTGGGGGAGGGGGAGCAGCTATAAATACAGATAAATTTTTGCTCTCTCTGTGCTCACCTCCTGCTGTGTGGCCGGGTTCCTAACAGGCCATGGACTGGTACTGGTCCAAGGCCCAGGGGTTGGGGACCATGGCCATAGACCTTTTGTATTTCTTGAATATTGATACAAATTTTCTCAACAAAATAACTAGCAAACTGAATTCACCAGCATAATAAAAGGATTATATACCACAACCAAGTGGGGATTTATTCCCAGAATGCAAGGATGGTTCTGTATATGAGATTCAGTTGATGTCATATACCACATTAACAAAATGAAGGGGAAAACACACACACACAGTCATCTCAATTGATATAGGAAAAAGTATTTTTTTTAGCTTCAAAGTCTTAAAAAGTATTTGACAAAATTCAACATCCTTTAATGATGGAAACACTCAACAAAATAAGATAGAACGAAACCTTAACATCATAAAGGCTGTCTATGAAAAGCTCATAGGCGACATCATACCCAGTGGTGAAGGACTGAAAGCCTTTCCTCTGAGATCAGGAACAAGACAAAGATGCCTGCTCTTACCACTTCTGTTCAATAGTATTTATTGGAATTGCTAGCCAGAGCAACTGGGCAAGAAAAAGAAATAAAAGACATTCCAACTAGAAAGGAAGAAGTAAAATTATCTCTGTTGACAGATGACATGTAAAAAACCCTGAAGATTCCACTGGGTGTGGCGGGGGCACTGTTAGAACTAATAAACAGATTTAGCAGAGCAGGATACAAAATCAACATGCAAAAATTAGTTGCATTTCTCGACACTAACAGTGAACAATCTAATCAACAAATTAAGAATTATATTTACAATAGCATCAAAAAGAATAAAATACTTAGAAATAAACTTAACCCAGGAGGTGAAAGACTTGTACATTAAAAAATAGGAAATGTTGCTGAATGAAATTTGAAAAGACACAAATAAATGGAAAGACATCTCGTAACCATGGAGTGGAAGACTTAATATTGTTAAGTTGTCAATACTGCCTGAAGCAACGTACAGATTCAGTGCCATCCCTATCAAAATCCCAATGATGCTTTTAGCAGAAATAGAAAAAATCCATCCTAAAATTTGTATATTATCTTAAAGGACCCCAAATAGCCAAAATCTTGAAAAAGAACAACAGAATTGGAGGTCTCTTTCGAAATTCTTAATTTCGAAACCCACTACAAAGCTACAGTAATGAAAACAGTGTGGTACTAGCATAAAGACAGACATACAGACCAATGAAATAGACTAGAGAACTCAGAAATAGCCCTTGCATACACACAGGTGATTTCCAGCAAGGGTTCCAAGACCATTCAACGGGGGAAGGACAGTCTTTTCAAAAATGGTGGTGGGAAAACTGGATATCGTATGCAAAACAGTGACACTGGACCCTTACTTCACAGCACAAATTAACTCAAAGTGGATAAGAAACCTAAATGTAAAAACTAAAACTTTAAAATTCAGTCTTAATTTGGCTGCTATAACAAAGTACTGCAGACGTTCAGCTCTGCTTAGGCTGCCCTTGTGCCCCAGCCCTTCCATCCCAAATACCACCTTTATGGTGTTATTAAAAAATAAGAAGGAAAAGTCAATGACTCGTTATTTTTAAAGGCATATCTTAAAAGAGATAACAGAAAATCAACCCCCTTCAGTTGTGCTTAACACAGCTGGTAGCCCTTACCCGTAACAAGAAGATACTTACTCAAGGCTGAACCGCGCCCGCCGAGCCCCCATAGTCCCCTCGCTTGGAGAAACTGTAGTAGGTGAGCTGCCCAGGCCACAGACGGCGAAGCGGCAGAGGCAGGGTTCCAGCCGGGGTCTCTGTTACCTCGGAGCCTGCTTGCCCTGCTGGGTGCACAGCCATGCCCATAGCTGCCTCTGCCGGCCATGTGATATTAAACTGTCAGCACATAATCCGTATTATCTTTCTTAATTGTTAGTGCCTTGTTCCAGGGAGAAAACTAGGGAACAGGAAACATGCATGCGAGGCCTGCACATACACAAGCCCCGAGACCCACTTCCTTCTTCCCGTGCTCCCCAGGCCAGATGCCCTCTGGTGAGCTTCCTGGAGTGGTTGTGACCATCCCCGTGTCCTCTCAGTGCAACATGGACCCCAAGGAACTGGAAAGATAGATAAAATCTGTTGGTATAAAGTATCTGGTATAATAGATAAAACATGAGTGATTTAAGGGTGATGCATCTTGGAAAATAAACGAGAGTTGATTCAAAGTGATATCTAGAGTAATCTGCCTTGAGTGGAACAAGAAGAGGTTGCAGTGACAGCTCGAACCCTGGGAATTTACAGGGTCCCTTCCCTGCCCCCTTGCACCCTGTGGGGAAGTGTGGCACGAGTCCCTGCAGGATGTGTGTGCGTCATCTCACGTGTATCAGTAGAAAAGGACCATGACCTGCTGAAAGGAAGGATTCAATAACGAATAGCCGGGTGGAAGCTTTGCTTCCTTTTCATTGGTATTCTTTTTTTTAATTAATTAATTAATTAATTAATTAATTTTTTATATAATGGGGGTACAAATATTGTTAGGGTTACATACATTGCCC
>VBSM01003157.1:772602-907329 GCA_008086735.1 Cheirogaleus medius
CAGAATTTCTGTTTGGTTCTTCTGGATAATCTCAATTTCCTCAGAGAATCTTTCTTTCATTTCCTGTATAGTTTTTTTGGTTTCTCTATGTTTTGATTCTATTTTCTCTTCAATTCCATTTAGTTTTGTAGCAATCCATATTTGGAAATCTTCCTCCGTCAGTTTACTCAAATCATGTTAGTTGGTGTCAGACGATGGAGAATGAGTATTTTGCTTTGGAGGTGACTTTTCTCTCGGCTCCTTCATATTTCCTGTGAACTTTTGCTGGTTCTTTCTCATCTGTTTGCCTTATCGAGGATCAGAGGCGACGGGGCTGGATTATGAGGTAAAATCTAGAATTCGGGAGGAATGATCCTTGGCATATCCGGGGATATGTGCTCTGGACCTCTTCACGCTGACTTCAGACACTTCCCTGCTTGCGTGGTTGTGAAGGTCGGCAAAGGAGAAGTCGTCCTGCTGTGGCACAAATCACACAGTCCCATTCAGCTAGCCGCTGAGCGCGGCCATCTTGCACTCCAATCCTCGCTGTACCACTCGGATTCTCGGAACTTCACGGCAAATCCACTGCGTCACTTTCCTCCTTTTCCCAGCACTGCTGCCCCTCGAAGCTTCCCTGTAATTCCGTGAAGCTGATCCTGTGGGAGAACTACCCCCTCGAGTGATTCAGGTCGCCTTCTTCACCTCCGAGTCTTGCCACTACCTTGATCTTGGACTTCTCAGCCTCTAGAACTTAGTAGGCTCCTTCTGAATGTCCCTTCTGTGCCCCGGGCAATGTGAGACCTGGGTGAGCAGGATCTGGTCCGCAGGTCTAACCTCTGGGCCCCGGAGTTCAATCCCTGACCCCACCAGGGAGAGGAGTGCCAGTCCTAATTCCCCCACGTGGAGTCCCAATTGGGTAGATGTCTCTCAGCCTCAGGGTCTGCCCCGTTCTCCCTGAATCACCAGGCCAGCAGCACCTGGGTGGGCTGGTGGGTAGGGAGTCCCCCGTCTGAGTACCCCTCAGTCAGCTGTAGGGCCCCAAAAGGGAAGGTCCCGTTCCCTGGAGATGCCTCCGGCTGGTGGCTATATTGTCTCTCTCGGCAGCCGTGGTAGGGACGGGGGAGGGGAGAGTGCAGCAATATGGCGCGTGCCGCGCGGTCGGGTCTGTGTGCACGGAGGGGCCCCGAGTGGGTTGGGAGCCTGGTGCTGCATCCGCTACAGGCTCACCTCTCAGTGGCAGTGGTAGTCTGTGGACTGGTGTCCGCAGGTCTCTCCAACCACTGGGGAGCCCGCCAGCATTCCGAGATGCAAGGGAAGGGGAAGTTAATCGCTCCACCTACCCTTGCCGCTGGTCTCCAAACTACTCGCTTCAGAGGTCTCTCCTTCCAGTTCTTCCGCAACCTCCTCCCGTGGAGTCTCCCGTAGTCTCCGGCACTCCTCCTTCCGACCCCCGTTCGATGTATGGTCATTTACTTGCTTCTTTCTTCTAATGTCTTCTAGAAGCTGTGTTTTCTGCAGAGACACTCTTTCTGGCGGTGTTTCTCGTCCGCCATCTTGCTCCGCCCCTCGTTGGTATTCTCGCAAGGAAACAGGTTGCGCGTGAGTGCATGTAAACCTGTGCAAATTATTACCAAAACTTTGTCCCATTGCTCAAAATTCTGTGAACTGCTTTGAGTATTATCTTATTTCACGGCTTGTCCTGAGTGTAGCACCATGTAACAATCCAAGCATTAGCAGAGAACATTACTGCCTTCATTGTTGAGACTGAAATTGGTTCCATGATGAGGACCCAGAAATGCTGCCATTTCAGCAGATGCCAGTCGTACAGTGAGTCCCCCCTCCCTGAAAATGTTCTCCCAGCATTTAGAGATGAGGAAGCTGAGGGCTCTAGACCCAGGCTCGCATCTTTGTACTGCCTACCGGCAGTCTCTCATATGGTCCAGGGCCCTGGGAGGACACTAGTCATAGAGTCAGATCATTCTCCCACGTGCTGAGGACTTCGCCACTTCCCAAGGGTGAGCAAGAGCCAGGAGGCTTCACCTGCGGCGTGACAGGCTTACATGCCAATGAGGGCGGCCTTGTCAGGCCCAGTGTGTGACAGAGAGCCTTCATGGCATGGCTGGAGAGGAAGCTGCGGAGAGAACACCAACTGAAGATCTGAGTGGGCAGGATGCGGCCTTTCTAGAGCTCTGGTCCGTCTCCCAAGTCTGGGTTTTCTACGTAGCATAGGACACAGAACTGGAACCACAGCCCTCGTGGTGACTGGCCTCCACCCGCCCCACCATGGCAGCTTGTAGTTATGATGTCCCCTACCTACTGCGTGGGTGAAGACCTAAGGAAACCATTTCCTATAAAGTTGAATAAATTAGGGCAGGGAGCAATTGTCAGTGAATAGTTACATAAATTATTGAATAGCAATGATTTTACTTGTCAGCTGTACTTCAATAAAGCTGGGAAAATGGTGGTGGAGGGCAGCGCAGGTGGCCGACGCCGTGAAGAAAGGATACACAACCATCACCGCATTACGGTTACAACTGCAGAAACTTAATATGTGCAAATGAATAAGCACTTGAACAAAGAAATCTATTCAGGCATTGGGGTGATGGGATTGTAGATGAATTTCCCCCCATTTTGGAATTTTGATTTTGCTGATTATTCCTGCAAAAAACAAAAGCTAGGCAAGAAAAGTCCCCACCTCCAGGCTGTGCCAGCTGGCAGGTGTGCAGCAGCGTCCCAAGGCAAGAACGGCCCGAGCGAGCGCTTGACCCATGGCTGTCCCTCCCCTGCTCCAGGCTTGGTTCTTAGGCTCTGGGTACCTCACCCTAGCTGGCAAAATGCACAGAAAACAGCTGCGCCCTTGTTTTGAATGGCGGGAGCAGCTGGGCCACGCACTTGTGCCTGGCCCCCTGCAAGTGCCAGGGCTGGGCGTGTGGCACGCCGAGGGTGGCGTGCTGGGGATGAGAGCCCGGGCTGGGCGTGCAGGGCCTGCCCCTTGGCACCCTCTCCTGGCGTCAGGAACTCCCTGTGGGACGTGGTCAGAAGCCTGCTGACAGTGGCTGGAGAAGACAAGTGAGAGAGAGAACTATGAGTGTCCCTGTTGATCGAGGCTCCTGGTGCCGCCTGAGCAGAGGGACAAGCCGCTGGGCTCGCAGGCCTGCAACTCGTGGGAACATTACAAACAAAGAACCATTTATTTAGGAAAGAATTTGGTTGCTTATTTAACAAATTAAACGATGCCTGTGTCAAACATGTAGATCCTGGAAACGTGTTATTTAAAAGACGCAGTCCCCGAGGAAGATGCACAGTGAACTCCTGTCGGTGGTCCCTGGGGCAGAGGGAGTGACGCAGGACTGGGTGTGGGGGGTTAGTGTCACCAGAGTGGCTCTTGCTATGTGTGGTATAAGGGAGGATGTACACATGTATGATGTGGGTAAGTTTTTCAGCACCCATAGAGAGGAAAAGATGGTTAGTTACGGGTGCTGTGGATTTCCCAGGGAGGAGAGTCCTTGGTGTCTGGGAAACCGCAGGGGCTGGAGAGTCTGAGGGTGCAAACACCACTGTCCTCAGCACAGGGACCAAGCTGGGGCCAGCTGCGCCCACTTCGGCCCTTGAGCTGACACTTGTGCTGCTGCCCCAGGAGGGCCGGGGACCGTGGGGGGGCCTTTGGGGGGAGGAAGGATGAGTCTCCGAAGGTGAATGCAGGACTGGTCCCAGTGTGGTGAGGGAGGGGGCCAGCGGCATGGAAGAAGGAGAGGGCTGAGCAGAAGCCAGCGTGCTCCACTTTCCACGGGTTGGTCTTAGGGGTGGGGACGCCTCTGCCTGGGGTGCGGCGAGAGCAGGGCCAGGCCAGGGCTCCAGACAGGTGGGTGGGGAGCTAGAGGCCAGACGTGGTGGGGGCGGTGTGCATCACCAGGCTGGACTTGGGGCTCTTGTAGGAACTTTGCTGGGTTTCCTAATTTTTAGGGAATTAAAGCCATTGGGTTGGTTACTGCCATTTTCGGAAAACGCGCAGCGCGGCCCGCACGTGGGTCCCTCGTTGTATGAGCTGGGCGGCTGTGTCCCCAGCCCTGCCTGCCTGTGCTTTGATCTGCGGGCGCTGTTGATGGCCCCCGGCCCAGCCTGGAAGAGAAGGGCCCCTGCAGGGACAGCGCGAGCAGCAGGGGCAGGGCCATGAGTCTTAGAGATTTGCTTTCCGTGGGGTGTGGCTGTGACCATGCCGCGCGTGGCCACGGGTCGCTCCACCAGGGGAGCAGGCCACACGGAGGGAGTGGATCAGTCATGTGTTTGGTTCGACTTCGCCTGTCACCGTGCCAGAGCTGTCATGACCCATTACATAATTTTATAGTCAGATCTTAAGCCCACAATTCCTCTAAATACAGCTGGGTCAGCGTCTATTTTTGCTATTGGTTCCATGATGTCCTGCAAGTGTCTTAGGAACGGGTGCCTGTGCTGGGCACGCACCCCGTTTAGCAGTGAAGGGGTGCTTATATTACAGCACTGGCCACAGAACAGAACAGGGTGGCCTTTGCGTCGCAATAGTTGCGGTGTGTTACCGCGGAGGTCTTTACTTAGCAGCGCTCTGCGGCTCTTGGGAGGCTGCGTGATCATCCAAGGTCAAACATACCTATTCCTGGGAATCCAAAAATATAGCTTCCGCCCTGCTCCCCCCCACAAAGTTGACAATCTCCTTTGTAATTATGGGAACGGACCTTTCTAATAGCCAGAACTTTGGGTTCAAGGTGTTAGAAATGACCCTTGATGATGCCTGTTTGCTTGTCACCATGTCAGTCTGGCCAGACATTTTTGAAAATAGATATTAAGCAACTAGATGTCAGTTACATCTTACAGACCAAAGATAAATTCATTCGAAGACGCTGGGAGGGCCGTCAGGCTTGGGGAACTCGGTTCTAAATCCGAGAGCAGCCACGTGTCTCTGCGGTGGTGCGTGTGGCCTGAGGCCCGCCTCTGCCTGACAGATAACCCGGAAACTGCCACCGCTGGGCAGTGGCTGAGTATGGTTTCGTGACCATTTTAAATGTATGTAAGGCACAGAAGTATATAGATTGAGCAACGTTTGACTTTGGATCTGCTTTAAATCTATTACTGGCAGAACGTCACCTTTTTCATCTTTTCCTTTGATCACAACCCTCCCCTTAGATGTGAGGTATCCAAGGGACTAATTCTTTCTTGCTCTGCATCTTAAGCAGGTTGCTATTGCAAAAAGTTGCGGTCAATGTTTTGGGTGCAGCTGCTGCTGCTGCTGTATGAAACTAATGATTCCTTTTTGCCATTTCTTGTTCCTCACTTCCCTCGCCCCCGCCACCAGGAAGGGTGTCTGTGGCCTTCAGACAGCTCCGTGCCACGGCCAGGGGCCTCAGAGGTAAGGAGTGGTCATGTGGGTGGCCACAGCTCTGGTGGGAGCGGCTAAGGAGCAACACTTGTGGGTTAAGCATTCCCTGTAACCTTGGTCAAAAAGCGGGATAGGGGACTGTCCCTCGAACCTTGTGGGGGTGATTTGTGCTCCTTCCAGAAAACAGGTTGGGGTCACTGATCAGCACCTGACCCCACCCCCACAAGCTACTGATGATGGGCCTTGGCAAGTGTGGGCACACAGTGTGATTCAGCTCCACAGCGCCAGGTTTAATAACATGAATTTTAAAATAACATATTTTTTGCCTTAAATTAAGAATATGGCATTAGACAAATCAATAGCTATGTGTGTGTACCTATGTGTATGTATATGTATTAATGCATGTATATCACACACACACACACGTGTGTGTGTATATATATATATATAAACTTGGATGGTAGAATAAATGAAAGGATTTTGTAAGCAATACACTACCTGGATTTATTTTGGAAAAAGAAATCTATAATCATATTTACTTTGGAATACAAAACATTTTTCACATCAGTGACTAAAAATAACTGCAGAAAACTTTTATTCAGAACTCAACTAACTGGAAATGTAGGGAAGCCAGAAAGAAAAGTCACTTTTTTCAAAATTTTAAAAAAAGTAATTGATAGGGCAATTAGCTTCTATAAGTAATTAATAGATTGGCCCAATGCCTGTCCCCACTCCAAGCACCATGTGTGAAGTCACAGCTTATATTTCCTGTTAAACCCGGAGCCCTTCCTCGCCTTTCTGAATCAGAGCTGCCAGAGCTCCTCGCGGTGACTGGAGTGAGCGCTCTCTGCTGTTCCTGTTCCTGCCCTCTCGGGCCGCTGCTGTGTCCGCTGGAGCCCTGGAAACAGCTTACACAGCAGGCACCGTGGGTCCCGTGAGACCCAAGCTCTCCATTAATCGGCCGTCTTGGACGCACTGTCATTTGGCAAGGTGTGTAGGTCTAAGTCATGAGGAATGAGAAAAGTACGGGGTTTTTTGTTTGTTTGTTTTGTTGTTTCCTGGACTAGTCTTTCCCTATTTTGTCTGGGAAATGGTGTCCACCCTGGTAAGAATACAGACCAGGCACGAATTTCCTTGGTTCCGTCACATTCACGGTCATTACTGTGCTAAGAGCATCTTCAGGCCTCTCTCCCCTTTTCCTTCCAGATCATGTATGCCCCGAGGTCCAGGGACAGGTTCACTGCCCCATGCTTTATCCAGAGGGATCGGTTCAGCCGCTTCCAGCCCACCTACCCCTATGTGCAGCACGAGATCGACCTTCCTCCCACCATCTCCCTGTCTGACGGCGAGGAGCCACCTCCTTACCAGGGGCCCTGCACACTGCAGCTCCGAGACCCCGAACAGCAGATGGAACTCAATCGGGAGTCTGTGAGGGCCCCGCCCAACCGAACCATATTTGACAGCGATTTGATAGACGTTTCCATGTACAGCGGGGGCCCGTGCCCACCGAGCAGCAACTCGGGCATCAGCGCTACCACCTGCAGCAGTAACGGGAGGATGGAAGGGCCGCCCCCCACGTACAGCGAGGTGATGGGCCACCACCTAGGCACCTCTTTCCTCCACCACCAGCGCAGCAACACACACAGGGGCAGCAGACTGCAGCTGCAGCAGAGCAGTTCAGAGAGCACAATCGTACCCCTCAAAGGCAAAGACAGGAAGCCTGGGAACCTGGTCTGATCCCCTCTGACGTGCACTTGAATCAAGGAGAGAGAAACCATGGAGGGAAGAGGCCCAGGGGGCCCCTCCTGCTCAGTGTCGCTCTGTCTTGCGTGGCACAGCTAAGTAAAACAAATGAGCAAACGCAGTCTTTGTTTCTGATTCCTTTCAGGGGAATTGCATGCTAAAGAGACTGAAAAGATACAAACTTCCATCTGGTCTGACCACGAACAGTGTTTATTTGGGGACAGAGGTTGGGATGGGGGAGTAGGCAGGGGAAACAGAAAGGGATGCTTTGAAGATATCATGAAATAAAACCCATAGAGGTATTTGATTTATTTAATTCTGAAAGGAGACTTTGCAGATAAATGAGACTAGAATGGCCTGTTTTATAATTAACTGAATAAAGAAGGAAGCATTATTCTATATTATCACGGGGAAGAATGAGCCAGTTTGCTTTTTCTCCCAAGGTGTGGAACTTTTATTTTGTTTTAAAAATATAAATCAAAATTCCTGTTTTGTGTGCCAAGGTAAAAAGTGGAGAAGTTAGATGAATGCAAGGAGCTAATTTGTGTTGTGATGATGTGTTTTAAAAGTTGCACTCTCTTAATGTTTAAAATATATATGAGGGAACTGTTTTCCGTGAAGTTCTGTATGTCGTCTTTTCACCTGTGGATTATTATTAGGCCCAAGGAACATCCTGGAGTGTACCCCAGAATCATACAAGAAAGATAATTGGGGTGCAGCCTAATACTTACCAACTTACATAAATCGAAAAAGTCATTGTTGCAAGAATTTGCATCCAATAGCAATGCATTGCTGAAGCGTTTGGAGACTTTTGGATGGAAGATAGGAAATACTAATAAGTTCCAGCATTTCTGACTTGTTATTTGAGTTACTCTGCTAGTCATAGGCTGCATATTTTATTAAAAATGAACCTGACACCTGTGTTTATGTATCCAGTATCATGCAGCGCTGCCCTCATGCCCTGGCAGTGCAGTTTCTTCAGTAATTTAGATTTTTTTTTCACTGTAGCATGAAGTTTATTCAGATACATACCTTACTTTATGCAATAAATTGTTTAAAAGGCAAGGTGGTTATTCTGTATCCTGTTGAACTATGTGACTCCCCAGCATAGCGCTGCCTCTCCCCTTTCCGAGACAGCCAGTGCAGCTCTGCAAGGCCGCGCGGTGAGCAGGGGCTCGGCATTCGCCCCGCACTGCCTGCCTGCTATGGCGTGTGGGAGGGATGCTTAGGAAGCCTCTGGAACGCACAGCAGAATGCCGTGTTGCTGGTCGTAATAAGCCATTGCGTGTCACTCGTGTTAGCATGGCATTCTTAGAGGAATGCAGTACTCACAACCCCCCAAACTCCCCCAAACTCCTGGCAGGATTCAACCCAGCCCGCCCCCGGGTCGGCCTCCGTGTTGGTGGCGAGAAGCAGGAGGTCGGTGAGAGGACAGTGGAGGGTGGAGTGACTTAAGAGCACAGGATAAGAAGCACAACATGCAGTTAAAATGCAACTAGAAAACTAAATTTAAATATTGTTAGTCTTAGTTTTAATAGTCCTGATATTTACAAACATTCATTCTTACAACTTAAAAAAAAGAACAACTTTCTTCTGCAGATGTAAGCACCAGCTTTTGCAACAGCAGCAGCCAACAAGTTTAGCAAACGCTGCACCGCTGAGACGGCTTCTCTGCAGCACGGTCTCCACTCGGGGGTGGCCTCTGCCAATTGGAAGAACAGGAATAGTGGTTCAGTGACTCTGATCTATGCAGCTTTAACGCCAAATCAGCATATGTGTGTTCGTGTCTGTCTGTGGGTCTTGGAGGTGATTCCTCAGTGAGGTGGCTTTGTGCGGTTGCTAGGAGCTGGAGGGACTGTTCCGGGCCCCGGGTCCTGTCTGCTCCCTCCTGCTTCGTGTCGTGGCAGGAAGGTCGCTGGTTTGTTTTGAGGACTGAAGTCTCTATTAGATCCATCCATTTCACACAGTAACATCCACAGAACTAGTCAAACTCTTAAAAGGAGAGAAAGAAAAGATGAGCCACCATTGTCAGCTTGTGCCTGAGACCCTGCGTGGAAGTGCAGTCGAGGGCCACGGTGGGACCTCTGAGACTGGGCTCGGTCCTGTGGCAGTGACACTGCCAGGCCGCTGTCAGGAGAAGCCACCTCTCAGGGCAGAGACTGACTTGGGGCCAGAGACGACCTTTCCCACAGCCTGAAGGCTTCCTGCAGGGCTCCAGCCGGGACTTTAAGCGTGTGCTTGAAAGCAGTAGGGGGTCCTGTGACACAGCCAGTCCCTGCGGGTAGGCGGAGGTGAGGAGACCCTCGTACCAGTCAGGCCTCGCTGGGGGACTCAGGCGGATTCTTGGTCAGGTGTCCCGTCACACACAAAGTCGATTTCATCATTCCAAACCTTGCCCACAGTTTTGGTCAAGCAGGGGAACCCACCCATAGCTGTAGCTCGAAATGTTTTCAATCCTTGCTCTTCCACCTGCTCCAAGAATGAGCTCAGATCAGAGACCTGCAAGTTCCTTCCTTTGCAAGTATATAAATGTTTTGCAGATACCCACAGTATTGGCAAGACAATTATTTAGTGCAGATACTTTTAATCGTCTTTCAAAAGAGAGAGGTTCCTCCCATTCAACCACCCTAGAGAATTGCCTTTTAAGTTAGTTATTTAAAGACATACATATCAAACCATGACTTGGAAAGGTCTTTGAGGCTGGGCCTCTGCAATGAATTACTTTAAAAGCCAAGGTCATACATTGAATTAATAGTCAATTTTCCTTTGACACAGGGAAAAGGTGATGTAGATCAGCAGCTCCTTTGAAGGCTGTGGCTGCCCTGTCTGTGCCACGTGGCCTCGTGGCTGGCTGGGTGCTCAGAGAGTAGTGGTTGTGAGGATGCAGCTTTCACAGCGGAGCCTGTTGGTCTTCCAAGAACCTTTAAGCTTATGGAACCTGAGGGTCCCATGTAGAAACCAGTGGCTTAGGCAATCAACGATAGGTTTATAATCCTAGGTTCCAGGACAATGTTGCAATAAAGGATTGCATTGTTGGAAAGAACAGTGGATGGGAACTACCTCTCCTGGGCATACCACTGACTTTTGTCCCTTGTCCCAGGGACTTCCGGGAGTAGGAAACCCAAGGCATCTTGAATCCCATCTATAGGAACACAGTCTTCTAGCATACACTTGCTTTTTTAGAAACACTAGCATTCTTTAAACACTGACGCAATCCTTAATGGAAAAGAGACCTTGTGAAACAAATATGCATTTTTATAGTTGATCTATTTTTTTGTGTCCAAAATTTACAGATAAAGCAGCTTGACCAGCACACCCCCACCATATAACACACGGACACACACCCAATCCCTGAGAAATTTCAAGGTAGCGGAGGAGAATCTTTAAAACTTAACACAGCTTTATCATGAGGGTGCACTTCTAGTCATTAATTTTGGCTCAGACTTAGGAGAGAGAAAACAGAGGCCAGCAGTAAACTGGGAGGCCTCCTGGCACCAGCATAGGAAGCGGGAACACAGATGAGTCTTCTATGTATCTCCATCTGATCTCCTTCACCTTTATTTTATCTTCATAAGAATGAAAAGGGCTCAAAAGGAAGCCCTTGTAGAAAGCCCCTCCATTCTAGAAGAATCCATCCCAATCCCTGCCTTCCTGTCCGAACCCTTGTCCCATCTCCGACAGGGTGATCCTCAAGCTTCCACCATCTGCTCGTTATTTAGGAGGCCACCTGGCCAGAGCCCCTCAGACGTGTCCTCAGCCAAACGCTGGCTGCCGCACCGCCCGCCTCCCGGGAGAGGAGCGTCCGTCCTGGTGCTGGCCCGTCCCTCGCCGTGCTGGCCCTTGCAGGCTCCTGGGGCTTTCTGCTGAGGCACCGAGGGCGGTGCTGGTGCTTGCCTATTGAATTTTGCTACTTAGAACGGTGACATTATTAACTCTATTTGTATTCTTAAAATTCCCAAAGCTCAGCAGTGTATGAAGGAAAAAGCCAGGCAGGATGCTTGTTTTCTGTTGACTTGGGCTTTTCTTGCCCTGGTTACTGAAGCCAGGGTTCTGGGCTGAGCCTTCACCCCGTGAGTGTGCCCTGGGGCCCGCTCTGTGCCCCCCCAACCTTTGCTTAGGAGCACGAGCCCAGCCGCTCTCACTCACACTGCTTGGGAGCACCACGTCTTGGCATAGGGAGGGTAAAAGAACATTTTTGGATGGCAAGGGGAGACCCTCCCCTTCTCACAGTGAGGAACACTTTATCTAATGGTAGCACACCAAAGTCACAAACCGAGAAACTCTGCCTTCATCCCACATCACAAATGAAAGTTCTCAGTGGCTTCGTGGCTTCCCCAGCTGTTACCAATTCCACCGAGGCCCTGCTGCCAGCACCTGCCCAGAGGTCACGGAGATGTGAACAGATAATGGAAAGTGCTCTTAGCCTTGCAATAGCCTACACTTGTTAGGAGTCACGATTTCAGCATACTTTCATACCCAACACACTGTGTGCTTTGCGTAGTTCACGTTTATGTTGTCGCCAGGGCTAGACAGTCACTGCTGCTGCCCGAGTTGGGTGCATTAGGAAGCTGTTGTCTGCGAGTGTAGGAATGTCTTGCTAAGAGAGCAGTGTCTTCTTTCATCCTTTTCTTTTCTTCCCCCAGTGTGTGCTTGTTTTGTGTAATGCGGGAGACGGTTAGAGCTATACAGAGATTCTATATACACTATCCGTGCATATTTTATATATATATATAAATATATATATATATATATACATATCCCTATTATTTCAAAGAGCTCTGCATGTCAGTTCTGGTTTCCGCAGACAGAGGACCCAAGCCACCCCCCTTGCACTCGGTTAATGCCCACCTTTGTTGTGCCTCACTTAAAATGGTGCTTTTTCAGTTGTCTGTCTTTTCTTATGTTTTTATTTGTAGGGTGCTGTATATAAGTCGAATATATTATGCACATATCCTACCCAATGGGTAGAACAAAAAATTGTTAATACTGTAATATAATGTATAGATGATACCAATTTTAACAGAATGGCATAGAATTTGTGAATGCCTATGTGCTTTGTCCTTTTTTGTAAGGAAATTTGCAAATGAATGCATACAGATAAAAGTCTATGTAGTTTATTTTCCTATTAAATATCAATATTATAACACAAGGGAAAGAAGTCTGAACAAACAAGCAACAGATTATGACCAGCGTATATATAGCAATTGAAAGTTGCATCTTTGCTGTGAAAACACTTAAAAAAAATTTTTTTTAAATCCCACAGCTTTTTGGTTGCCACCAGATGCTTCTCATTTTAATCACTTTAGTAATGCTCAGTTGGACCAGTGTTATATTTCAGTAATAAAAAACGTTGATTTTCAGCTTGCTTTAGGAACAGACATTATCTCCTGCTGCAGTGGAATGAAGGCCAGGCCTCAGTGGCCAGCGCACACTTTGCGGCTGTTAATGTTGCAGAGCCCATGTCACAGCAAGTGGACTGGCCTGCAGCAGATGACTTTGTTCAGCTACAGAAGCATTTATGACTGTCTATGTCCCAAGTCGCTCTGTGCCTTTTTCTTTTACAAATTGAAGCTGTGGAGCCAATGAACTAGCAGTAGAGACTGTAGGGAAAGAATACCTCAGGAAAAATAGATCCTATTCAGAGAAGACCCTGTTTTTAGAAAAAAATGTTTTGTTATGGGTTATCATTAGAAGAGAGTTGGCTGCCATGTGAAGAATCCTATATCCATTCCTGTTGGCATCCTATCCTAAGCCCAACCCAAAAAACAAACCAGGTTTTGCCATCAGTTAGAGATGACGTTTTCATTTTGTATGTCAAGTTACACCTCTCTTCCAGCCTGGCTTTTAGTGTCTGATTGTGACCTCTGCATTTATGTTCAAATATTCTAATTTTTTTTAAAAGAGAAAAAGGCCTGTAACACGTGTTCATGAAAACCACTGTTGGATCTTAGGTGTGGGGAAGCTTTCCAGTGTTATCTGTAAAGACAAGCCATGGCATTTTGCCCATCTGATCCATAGTATGTTTATTCTGCCACCAGAGGATATCAATTCTAATTAATTCTAAGCTTTGTATTTGGTCTCTGGTACATTTTGAAGATCATGGTAGAATCATACCCCTAACATCCAGAAAGCAAGTTATTACCAATTATTCTTAAACTGAAAATATCTCTATAATGCTGAATCAATTAGAAGTCAGCCCTTCTTTTAGTATGTGTTTGAAAGGGCCATGGAAAGACGATGGTTTCATGTGTTCTGGATGCCTTGTGTCCAGACCTGTGTCATCTCCACCTTACATGGTGGTACACCCCGGGAATCAGCATTAGGAACTGAGGCTCATTTGTGTCAGACAAAGCTCCCACCCCCAGGGTCAAACTCTTGGGAGAACTAGTGAGCATGAGAATGTTCTGGACTCAGAGATACTACAATTTATTACCCCACCATTGCTTCCTTTCTACGCAACTAATTGAGGCTTAAACTTTACTGTTAATGATACTGGTTCATTTTAATGTGCTTGTTGGTATATTGCTATTTTTCATTACATGGCTTTCAAAAATCACATTTTTTAATTGTATAGTTGTCTACTTTAAAGCTGTTTTAAAATATGTACAATATTATTCACAGCATTTAGTTCACTTAATTTTTATTATAAAGCAATTTACTAAAAAAAGTACAACTGTATTTGAGCTTTTCAGTAGTTGGTTGTGAGCTATGATAATCAGAAGTCATTAAGTCTTCTTTGTTAACAAACATTTGTGCTTACTTTTCAGCATAATTCCCAGTTATACACAGAGAAAGATTTCCAACTGTCCTGTATCTGCCTCTTTCCACTGAGCAATGGTGATGTAGTTCCTAGACCTAAGGTCTGTAATTGCAATACTTTTAAAGAAAGATGTTGCTCTAAGTGCTGTTAGTTACGAATTCAGATTTTTCTGCTTGTTCTTAATGCTGTGGTCAAACCATAGCACAGAATCATTAAAAATAATCAATGACACACATTTGTCCCTTGGATTTTTTTCTTTGGTCTTTTCTTTCTTTCAGCAACAGTGTATGGAATAAAACAGCGTGTGTTTTAAAACTCGTCTCAAACACTTTTTATGGTTCCCGATAGCTAAACTTTCCATGCATCTTTTAGTCATTCTGACTTTCAAAAATCATGAATTCATATTCTGTAAGCAACTCTGGTCAGATCACATCATCTGTTTTCCCAATTCTTGGGTTCTGCACAGAACACACAGAGGTGGTCCTCAGGTCCCCTAGTGGGAGAAGTCCCTGAGAGAAGTGCTGGCCCCGCAGACCAGGCACCTGAGGGGGACTTTCCAGTTGTCTCAGAGCTTTTGGATGGCTGTCACACAGCCACTGCAGTAGACTCAGCCCAAAAACACAAACAAGATTTCTAACAGGGACAACTGTTCAGCAGTGGAACAGACTTCCTCAGCGTGTGTTTTAAATTCCTTGGCACTGGAGGTCTTCTTCAGTCAGTGATAAGGTAGCAGAAAGGCTCCAAATTCCTGCACTGAGAGATGGGAATAATATTATCTCCATTCGCTAAATAAGTGCACGGACTCACAGATGACATGATTGTGTATGCACAAACCCCGCACAGTCTACCCAACTACTAGAGTAAGTGAATTTAGCATGGCTGCAGGATATACAATTTATTTTTGCATTTCTATATACTTGTAATGAACAAATGGAAACTGAAATTTTAAAAATACCATTTAAGTAATTATATGGGCCCAAAATTCTAGTCATACACCCATTTTAGATTCTGAATTAAATTCCTTAAGATTATTTTGGGGATTAGAAAAGAGCTATAAGGAAAAGAGCAGTAACAAAGTGATTTATTTCCCTTAAAATACCAAACAGTCACTAATAAACCACATGTACTTTAGAATTCTGTAATCTCTTAATTTAGCAGATCAGAGAAGTGTTAAGGAATACGCCCAAACTTGCCAACACTGCCACCAGTGTGCCACGCCTTGCTCCTGGAGAGTTTTGCACAGAGGGAGTGAGGGGGGTCAGGGCTCGGGGCCCTGCTTGATGGTCCAATTCAGTCAACCCTGTGGCTGGCTCATCGCAGCAGAGAAATGGGCCCCTGTCCCCCACTCCCCACCTCCCTGAGGCTACACCAGCTGTCACTGTGGTCGAAGTCTGGGTTTGGGTTCCCTGAAAGCAAAGGCCAAGTCAGGGAGGTGGGGGCTGTTCTCCGAGGAAGCAGGTGACTGAGAGGAGAGGGACAATGGAAGGTGCATGTTGCTCTGGTTCCCACGCAGGTGGAGGGGGCTCAACGTGCTCTGAGAACCACACAGGTCAGAGTCCCGCCTGTGGGATTATCTTCCCAGCCACCTGGCTGTGGACTGAGCAAACTGCAGGCTTCAGAAAAAAGGCCCTGAGACAGGAAAGCAAAGATAACTGGTGCTGTGGAAGCTGCTGGAGCTCATGGGAACTGTCTGCCCCAGCTGGAGCTGAAACTCAGGCAGCCGAGAAGAGGGGTGGAGAGAGAGGAAGACCATGAAAGCTGCCAGCCCGGCGTCCAAACCCCTTCAGCTTTGGAAGCTGAGCGATTCCTGGCTCTTTGATCCACTGATTTTATTCATTAGCTTTTTAAAATCAGGAGCGCTGCCAGCCGCAGAGCAGCACACACCTGGATGCACACTCACCCTCAGGAGAACAGTCAGAAATGCAGGCTTGGAAGACTCCTCTAGAACCTTTCAGAGAGCCACTCAGTGGGACTTGGAATAAAATACCGTATTTCTGACTATCCCTGATGATACCTGCACATAACAGTTTGAGTCTGTTACTTAGAACATTATAATAAGATTTCCTTCGTTACATTGCTTTGATGTTTTGCTTGAATGGATTCTAATTAATTTAAGATAGCTCCCAAAAGTAAAACCTTTGCATTTGTAAAGTTTTGTTTTAATGGCATGTTTCTATCACGACTTTAGCTCTTGCCCTAATAATGCAAATTTCACCCTATTTAACACTCTCATTTTTTAAAAAGAAATCAGAAGTGCAAAAGCTACAGTTTTAATCATTTGAAAACAGCAGAGTGGTGACTAAAAATACTTTTAAAAAGTCTTACCAGTAAGCACATACATTTCATTTTAATCTAAAAAAACTGCAGCTGTATATAGTGGCTCTTACATAACTTAAACCTGTTTACAGAGCCATTTCATTTATAGAGCTGCATTTGTCTCTACTGTTAACAGTCATCTGTAAGCACAAAATGTTCTAGCAGCTGACACCAGCAGACAGAGCAAGCGTGTTCTGCAGGCATGGCCGCCATCCAAGGCTTCTGTGTGGATGCTGAGGGCTCCATTTGTCATGCCCTGTCCTGTCTTTCAAGTGGGATTCTGTATGGGGTGATTTGGCTTCTTAAAGGGCAGCACAGGCTTTGGAGCTTAATAGACCTGGGTGGTCCCAATATTAGCTTCATTTCAATTTAATGTCCCTGACAGGTGGTTGTTTTGGAACCTCATCTATAGGACAGGAATAGTGACACTTACCTGGCGGGGTACTTCTGAAGATGAAAGGAAAGCAATGTGCTCGCCACGGGGCCAGGCATGCCGGGCTCCTCATGAATGGCACCTGTTACTACTAGAACTTTCATGTTCTAGACTTAATTTAACAAACACATTTTGCCCAAATACAACAGACTTGTAAACAGCATCTTGCCTTTGGAATGCCCTCTACACTAACTCCTGCAGCCTAAAAGCCCGGTGAAGTAAACAGGTAGAGCTGCTTTTATGCTCAGCAGGGAGTACCAGGGATTAGATATACTTTTTAAAATAAAGAATATTGCAGTAGGGAAGGGAGCTTCTTACAACCTTAGATATAAAATGTTGAAATCCAGAAGGGTTTATTTAGGGAGAACAAATAGTTCAAAGTCATTTCCCTACTTGCCTGTCTTCCTCCCACCCACCTCCCTGCTTTTCCCCCCCCTTTTCTTCTGGCTTTCTTCTTACAGAGGAGTCGGGGGAGCCAATGTTGATTTGGGCATTGTCACCTAATACGCTCCACCTGCCCGCTGCACACAGCTGGGGCCACAGTGCTGCGCCTGCTGACAGAGCTCCCCTTTCCGCATCCCTGTGCTGACCCTGGCACGCCCCTCTTCTGGAACGATATCCACAAGCAGTCTTGTGCCTTGCTGACAATCCCACTGGAAACCTCAGAGGTACACACTCTCCACATCTCTCTGACACGCCTTTTGCCACCTGCGAGGGTTTCAGCCCAGCAGAGCTAGAGACGGGAGGCAAGATGCCACCACCCTCTGGATCCTCAGCGTCCTGACGGAGGGCTGCTGACCCGACTGGGCTCTCACCACACATGCTGCTGAACCACGGGGTGTGCGTGCACATTAACACGCACGTGCCAAGGGCAAAAGCAGCACGGCAATAATGAGCCTGTCAGGTACATAAGACACCGCGCCCCGCACACAGACACCACGAAGGGCACAGCGTGGCTTTGCAGCAGAGCCGCTGACGTGGTGCGTGTGCCAGGGCTTTTGTTTGGAATTTTTATTGTGGCAAGAATACTTAACATGAGACCTACCCTCTTAACAAACTTTTAAGTATATAATACAGTACAGGCTTGGCTTAAGGTTGGCAACTTTCACAGGATTCAGAGAGGCCAACCTCTATATTTTGGTGAAACCAAACAGTTCTCTTAATATTAGGAATATTCTGAAGGGCTCAGCACTACAATTTTCCACAAATGGCAGGTTCTGATCACTTCAGCTATTCCAGTGATTAGCTGCAATGAAATGGAAAATTCCACCCGAGGTGGCTCCATGTACGCGACAGACACAGGTCAGACACTGTGACTTCTGTCGCAGTGGCAAGCAGGAAACAGCAAACTCATCTTGTACCAAGGGGGCAATGGGGAATTTCCCGAGATCAAATCCTCCTTGATGTGTGAAATATTTAAACTTAAATAGATGTATAAAAACCTGATTTAGTTACTGAAGTTTTCACTACTTGCTCTCAAGTATGGATTTAGATATATGAAAATTGCTACCTAACTGCTTTGCCAAGCCCAAGTTCGCCCAGATGGTGACAGATGACATCACTGAACTGGACCGTGCAAGTCTCCAGTCTCTCGGTCTGTCCCAGGCAAAGGGGAAAACGAAGCCACAGTGTGAGAAATTAATAATGGTTTCCTTCCTGGAGTCAGAAATGGAGGTCACAGGTGTTTCCGCTTCCTACTACTCTAGAGACAAAAAGTTGAAAAGAGTAGAATCTAAAAGAATTAAAAGTTAAAAGCCAAAAGAAAATGGAAAGCACCAGCAGAAGGGGGTAAGGAAAATTAATAAATCGGCTTGAGCATGTATCTCCAAAAATACAAAGAATTTCAGAAGTCCCGAAGCCTGGCCTGAGTACCTGAACACTTGGCCCCAGAGCAAAGGTACTAAACTGGAAGTTTGGTTAAGTTCCCAACTTCGGATCCAGCTCTCCTCTCCCTCTTTCAACTAAAAATATTGGCCCCAATGTTTTAATGTGACCCACTAAATGCCCCTTTCTACAGTTCTATAAGCCTGGAATTTATAAGTCAACTATTAATCTAAAATGCTTTCAAAATAACGCAATTAATGAGTGGTCTACATTTCTCAACAGAAGTTTCATCAGGTTTTTTGGACATACTTGTTCAATAATATTTTCAATTTTATTTTTTTGGAATCTAAGATTTCTCTCTTATTTCTGGACCAAAAGAAGCGAGGAATGCAATTTATGACCCACCATATCTCCTTTTAATAAGGGGATAAAAAGTGCATGTTGATGGAGCACTATGGCAACAGAGCCCTATAATCCTATCTCCAGCCTGGGCTGAAGATCAGTCACGGTGGTATTCGAGGACTTCACAGGCCTTGCTCTGGCCGTCAGCACAATAAAAAGAACCAGAGCAGCCACTATTCTTAGAGAAGTAAAGCAACTGTGATAATTAAGTCACCATATTAAGGGTCCAAAGAAAATAAAATATGGACTCAAATTCCATGAAATACATGTAAGTCAAAATATGCTTTAATCATCCTAGAATCTCAAATCTAGTACACAAGGTAAAGCTGAAACACATGTGTATGAGAAAATGCTGTATGTTCTTTTTTTTTTTTTTTTTTTTGAGACAGAACCTCACTTTGTTGCCCAGGCTAGAGTGAGTGCCGTGGCATCAGCCTAGCTCACAGCAACCTCAATCTCCTGGACTCAAGCGATCCTACTGCCTCAGCCTCCCGAGTAGCTGGGACTACAGGCATGTGCCACCATGCCCGGCTAATTTTTTCTATATATATTTTTAGTTGGTCAATTAATTTCTTTCTATTTTTAGTAGAGACGGGGTCTCGCTCTTGCTCAGGCTGGTTTCGAACTCCTGACCTCGAGCAATCCGCCTGCCTCGGCCTCCCAGAGTGCTAGGATTACAAGTGTGAGCCACCGCGCCTGGCCTGTATGTTCTTTTTTAAGAAAAAATCACATTTAGGCTTTAAGGAGTTAATCACCTAATTGGTATAATTGCCATTATTTCATGTCACATGCTTAGAGTAGCCTTTATGGAATTAGCAAAATAGAGTGTAAGGCTGACTTCTGCCATGTATTTGATTTAAAAGTGAGGGGAAAATTCATTTTATCAAAATAAAAATGATGGAGTTTAGGTTTCAATGTTATTGCTCTAAAAATTAAAAATTGTCTAATATCAGTCAACTGCAGCAGCAAGCTCACGTCCCCCTTCCTGAAGAATGGGGTGTGGCCATCTGACCCCATGGACTCTGAGAGGGAGGCCCGCACAGAAGGCCAGGCAGAGCGTGCATCTGGCACACTTGCTGCACAAACACTTCAAAGACAGGTTTCCAACATTTAAATTGTTCAAAATTCAAAACAGAGAAAGCTGGACAGAGAGAGGGAGAGGGAAGAAAGAAGCAAGACATTCAATCCTCATTTTCAGGAAGAGGGAACATCTATTTTGGCAACAGATGGGACATGGCTGTCCTGCAACTTCTGTTCTCATGCTTATTGTCCCAAGGCAAACACGACATGAAAAGGGCATTTCCACGAGCATCACTCTATCTGCAAGGACAAACCATGCTCTGAGAAGACTGGGCTGCCTAAGCATTTCCCCACTATGATCATCTAATCATCAGAATAAAGACAAGCTCAATGTTACACTCTGCCCTGGAGGGTTCTGAAATCAGGATGCATTCTTTCTACTAAAAGACCATTCTTATTAAAATAGCCAGATAATTGCCACAAGATAATTATGATCTATAATTATTATTTTGTCAATGATGCATCAAGAAGAATACAGCTTGATTTTCAAAGCCTAACCCTGAAGAAGCAAGACAACTACAAACTTGTTTTGACTTGTTAAAATGAACAAACTTGACACAGAAGTCACAAAGGAAGAATCTCACAGAGGGAAAATATATTCTATTGGCCTGACTCAGCATTCCTCAAATGCAAGTTACAAGCTCAAAGTGCAGGGGAAAGATCTTTCAAGAACCAAAAAGCCAGGCCAAAATTCACAGCTGAAGGTGAATTCTGGGAAGGTCTCCCGGAGATCGCACAAGTCCACCAGGGATGAATGAGGTCTCGACTCCTACTGTCCCTTCAGGGATGTGGTGTGGTATCTTTTGCAATCTCATTTAATACAAACTTGATATGAAAGAACACACACATGGTCCAAAAAACACCAGTTAATATGTACAGAGTAAGTAAAATTTCCCACCTCTGGTTCTATAGATTTCTGGGTCAGGTTGTTAAATTCCAAGGCAGCATAGAGGCTCACACTTCCCTTTCTGAGTGTTCATGTGATACTCTGGCATTGGGGTTAATATGATTTGATGCATTGTTAAAGACCATGGAGCTAATAAATTCAATTAAGTAGCAAGCTTTTAATACCAAAAAATTAAGTGGCTTACAAAAAATATATTTAAACAGGTCAAAACAACTTTGGTAACCACATAATCTATTTTATTTTAGGCCTTATGGAGATCAGTTTTGAATATCTGAAATAAAAATGAACTGTGGCCAGCAGAAGAAATACGTCTACATTACCTAATAAGTTATTTTTCAGAAGGAATCCTTTAATTCAGAAATGTGTACCTCACAAAAACATTTTCTCAAAATACTTCAGAAAAATAAGGAAAGATGCACTTATCTTTTTCTGCCTCACTTGCTAAAAATCATCTTCTGTCCATTTCATTACCATTACTATCTTCTATAGCAGCCTGTTTACAATATCTGAATCAGTTAAATACTGAAGATGACCTGAACCCAGTGCAAAGAACACAGAAAGACGCTCAGTGTATCTCATCTACAATTTCCTTCTTTTCTTCAAAAACCTTTCCTGCTCAAATTATTGAGATCTTTAAAATGCCTGGCATTATCTCCAAAGATCACTGAAACAAGAGAGCCAATCTCCATTTCATCCTGAGCATAAAGGACAGTAATACCTTTCACTTGTAAATAAGTGGGGGGTAGATTCTGTGACAACAAATAAACACAAGATTATATCAGAAGGCATAATTTTGTTATCTTCACTACTTGGAGGAAGGTAATCTCAATATAAGCATTCTTTTTCTCCTTTGTTGAAATCTGTAAACAGTACCCTGTTGTATGCAAAAGGCTGTCTCAATCAAAGACATTTTTTTGGATGTGTTACTTTAAAAGGTTGGTTTTGCCCTTACTCTTGAATAGATTGAGTCTCTTACCTACTCCCATCTTTTATCTCAATTATTAATTTGCTGAACAAACCCTTTTTGTGCATTTTATGTAGGCTAATCTCAGCCACAGATGCCTCCATACCCGCTCCGTACCAAGTGCAAGATTTCCTATAAATGAAATGAGGTCTATTATACACAGCAAAACTATACTAACTATATACATATATATATTCTCCATAATTTAACTTGGCATACATTACTATATTGTCAGTCTGCTATTAATATTCCCAACTCGACATATGACAAGGGTCCCTGTTTAAACTATTTGCAGATTGCCTTAAGGACTAGGTCAGCAATATGCCAGCAATAGCATTTTTGCATAATTCCTGGTGTCAAATGATGATGACAGAACTTCCCACATCTTCAGAGGATTTTTTACTAGAGAATTTCAAAGTCCTTGTAAAGCAGTACCTCATTTTCTATAATTGGACAAACACAATTATGAAACTGGATGCAACAGACCTCAAATGGACTGAATAAAAGATGTCTGCTCAGGAAAAGCAAATTTTAGTCACAAAATTATTAGTAACTTCTAAGAACCCCCAATTTATCCCCATTGGAAAATATGCTGTGTGCGATGTAAAAAGCAGAAGGAAATTGCAAGATTTTAACACAGGCAGTCTCCAGAGGTTAAAAAAAGAACAAGAAATTTGACAATATCTTATCATTTAATATCTATAAAAATGTGAATTTAATAAACATGCTAAAACATGTTAATCACGTTTAGATCTGAAAACACACCAACAATGTGAAATAGTGTACTCAACCCTCCTGCATCAGGAGACAAACGGTGCTCCTACCCAAGTCTGTGGGGAGCAGAGACACAGCGGCACTCTACCATGACTCTCCCCACCCCTAGAAGAAAAGAAAGATTCCAACCACAGCATATTCATTTAAAAAGTATTCCAATATAATGATCAGATGTATCAAATGTAAATTTTTCCCCCTTTAAACTAATCTCTAAATTTAGCCAAACTAAGATCCTAATGAACAGCAGGGATCCCCATGTGACTATGTGGGAAACCATCAGATATTCTCTTGCCCCAGTAGATAAGTCGAAACAATGACAATCTAAAAGGAAGCCATGCCCTCTTCCAATTAGCAATTCCAAGGTTAGAACAGAAGTAAACATAGAGCAAAAGGAAACAGACACATACACACTCAAACACACTCACTATCCTCACAACGTTCATATCTGGTAACAGCTGAATTTCATTCCAAGCAGAGAATTTAATGACAGTTTTGCTATAAAAAAAATTAAGTAGAATTGCTCAAGCAAGGGTATTCTCCTTCAATGTTAGAGAGAAAAAGCAGCAGCTATAATTTTAAAATTTACTCCAGAATGAAATAAACAATAACTCTGAAACTAAGACACTAGGAAATTGTATTGGTTTGCTGAGGCAAGGCCCGTCCCCAACCCAGGCAGAGTAAGCAGTCTCCCAAACCTTTTTCTGCTGAGAAACATGAGCTTGAGTTGCTGCTGAAGAATATTTGACTTCAACAACAAATTTAAAGTATATTAGTTGAAGAGGACACAAACAACTCACAATAAAGTTTTATGTGTGAGGTGATCACCACCAATACACAAGTTTGAAAAAGTACTACCGCCATATATATTTGCTTAAAAAAATTGATTATGACAAGCTTCAAGTAAAAATCATTTTTAAAGGGTCCATTTTCATTTACATATAACTAATACATCTTATTTACATATATATGGCTGAATTTTTATTCAATTTTCATCACATAAGGTCTGTATTTTAACTGTATTTAACTTATATACTGTTTTCATAAAGACTAAATACCCTTCTGTTCACAGGCAGTTTTGATGATGCTAGTTTGTCTCCACATTAAGAACTGAATATAGTTACAACCTTAATGAATAAAAAAGATTAAGATCCTATATTAACAGCCTATGGGTCACATCACTTATTCAAGGAGTCAATTGCCTAGTCTGTATAAATTACAGGTGGCAACAAAACACAAAGCAAATATGATTCTGAAGACCTTGAAGAAGAATTCTGACATATAAGACATTAACCACTGCTTAATGCTGCCATTGATATGAAATTCTTCTTCTTTTCAAAAAACACTGATTTTTCTAGTAATATTTAACTTTAAAAAGATATCTTAGTTCTTTAACCCTCAGAGAACTAGTATATTTAGGCAACTAACCAAAAAATAATCAGAAGCATATATCTTTGCCCAGTTTCCAAAGGGTTAAAGTGTAGGAATTCTCTATACCCTGTTATATAAGGCACCCTATTCCACTTTTTTCTTAAAAGAAACTTTTTCTTTGGTTTCTTGTAACTTTTCAGTAAGTCTATCTTTTGTTTCTTCCATCTTCTCTGTGATGAGCTCCTTTGTCTCTTCCATCCTGTCCTGTAGATACTCCTTAACAGGTGGTGGTGTCGACATGTAACCATGACTGCGCAAATACTTTACAGTAATGGACGTTCCTCCCAGAGTCGCAGTATATCGGGCGGGTGTTGCAATCTTAAGAAAAAAGCAAACAGGCAGATCAACATCTGATTATGACTATCATCTTAAACAAAACAAAGTTGAAATTAAAATTTTGGTAATAACCAATCAGTATATATTACCTTGTTGTTTCACAAAGCTAATGTATTAATAGTAACATCCTATATGGTTTCCCCTCCTAATAAGGGATGTTCCTACTGTGAACTCATTTTGTCAAAGTTTGTCCCCTATACGACCTCACCCATGACTACAGAATCATCACAGCCAGCAGCACTAAAAACCCTACCTGCATGCTAGGGAACCTGGGTGGCTCGGTACCACTAATAACAATGAAGGCACACATGTTCTATTCCTCAAAACCCTTGCCAACCTGACAAATGCTTTACATCTGAAGCAAAACTAGAAGCAAACTTCTTCAAACGGTGAGAGGCAGAGCCTGAGTCCAACATTCATTCTTTTCTGGATTTAGTTCAGCTTCACTTCCAAATGCCTTTCCTTTGACTTTTCCAGGTCCATGCTACCTTTTCACAGTCCACTCTGACTCTGGAATCCCAGCAGGAAACTTCTGTGAGGCCAAAAGTGGTAAAATGGCAAACAGGGTTTAACTCTGATCAGAGATTTAAGGATCAAAACTAAATAGTAGACAACTGGTCAAAGAGAATCATAAAAGCAAAGAGGCTGCATCACATTCTGAGTTGAAATCGTAGGTGTGCTTTGAAAGAGGTGTCTGTGCTCTATTTCCAATTTCTCTCTTGCACTCACTCCAACCAAGCTTTCACCCCTACCTTTCCACCAAAACTGCTCTCATCGAAGCCACAGTGACCTCTATGAAACCAAATCCAAGTGTCAACTTGTAACCAGTGCCTGAACCACTGGAACCCTCTGTGACAGATTTTCACTTTCCACCCTAAGAACTTCCTTCACTTGGCTGCCAGGCCCTCACCTGTCTGGCTTCCTTCCAGCTCACAGCTGATCCTAACATCTTCATTTTTGCCAATTCCTCCCCATCTGCCCACCTCTGAGCATGGTGTGACAACACCTGGTCCCTGGACCTCTTATTTTCTCCACCTTCCTCACTCACTCTTCTTCCTGGTTTGTCCAGTTTCATATCTTTACTGCTATCTATACACTGAAGATTCTTAAATTTAGATCTCCAGACTGAACCTTTCCCCTGAATTCCCGCACATACAACCACCTATTCATTTATACTTGCATGTCTAATATGATCTCAAAACTTAATACTGTCATATGTCACAATTTCCAACTTAATGAGGGGGATACATTCTAAGAAACATGTTGTTAGGCAAATTCATCGTTGTGTGAACATTATAGAGTGTACTTACATCTCAGCAATCTGAGATGGTACAGCCTACCATGCACCTAAGGCTATATAGGTACTGGAAGGAGCTGATGGGGTTTTCTAATGGTTTGGACACAGATTATGTAAAAGAAAGAGAGGAGTTGAAGCCTTCTCACATTTTGGCCTGAGCAACTGGAAGAATAGGATAGAGTTGCCATTTCCTGAGCTGGGGAAGACTTTGGTAAGAGCAGGTTTGAAGTGGGACAGGTGAAGATCAGGTCAGCTCTGAACATCTAGTCATGTACCACCTGATGTTGACAACGGGTTGCATATAGCTACATAGCCTATTGCTCCTGGGCTATAAATCTGTATATTGTGTTTCTGTACTGAATGAACATGGTAGGCAATTATAACAGAATGGTAAGTATTTGTGTATTTAAACATGTACAGCACCGTAATCTTATGGGATTGTGTGTATGCAGCCCGGTGTCAACATCAGGTGGTGCATGATAGTATTTTCAGAGCTGACCTGATCTTCAGCTGTCCCACTTCAGACCTGCTCCTCTCAAAGTCTTCCCCAGCTCAGGAAATGGCAACTCTATCCTTTTCTTCCAGTTGCTCAGGCCAAAATGTGAGAAAGCTTCAACTCTTCTCTTTTTTTTACATAATGTATATCCAAACTGTTAGAAAACCCCATCAGCTCCTTCCTCAAAATGTATCCGGATGCCACCACTTCTGACCACTCTTCCTGCTACTGTCTGGGTCCTTCTACCATCGCCTCCCACCTAGAACACTACAATAATCTCATGTCAAGTCCCTCAGCTTTTCCCCTGGCCCTACTGTGGTCTGTTCTCAATACAGCAGCCAAAGAGATTTTGCTGAAACAGAGGTCAGATGCTTAAAATTGCTCCGTGGCTTTCCACGGCCACAGAGTGAAAGCTGAGGTCCTTACAAGGGCCTACAAGACCACCCTGATCTGAAACTCCAATCTCTGCTCTGCTCACTCATTCCAGCCACACTGGCTTCCCCACTATCCCTCAGATACTCCCAGTATCCTGCAGCCTCAGGAACTTGCCCTTGTGATTTCCTCTGCTTGGAAAGCTATTCCTCCTGGGAGCTGCTCTCTGCCTGCTCAGCAAGGCTTTCCCTCTAGAACTGCAACCCTGCCCCTGAAAAACAAACAAATACCATATACACACCCCCACCATTCCTGGTTTCTTCTTTCTTCTTAGCACTTACTACTCTGTGTGTGAGCGCATTTTAACTTCACCTTTGTTTCTCCAACTACATCTCCACCATACCCTACTCACCAGACTATAAGCTCCCCAAGGGCAGGTAATTTGCGCTTTCTTACTTAGTGTATTCCCAGGACCTAGCATGGCACCTGGCACACAGTAGGAGTTCAACCAATCATTGACTAAAACTATTGGTGCATTTCAAAGTGAGTGTGAGGGAGTTAATAAGCACATCCCAGCCAAATGCCACAGCGCCACATTCAAAAGTATTCTTTTCTCATCTCTGCCACATTACATTTTGGGGCTTTGCCTTCATGAAGCAATAAATCTGTTTGTTGTTCTATTTGAGAAACTGTGGGTTACAGAAAATACACAGGAGAATCCCCTCCCATTTTCCACCTGCCAGAAGGATGGCGAGGGGAAAGAAACATCACGGACACTAATCTACCCACAAGTGCAGCTTCATGCTTCAAACCCAGACGCATACACACACACACGTGCTGGGTATTTATTCACCTACTAAGCACAATACCAGGCAAAGTGAAAACACAAAAAGAAAGAAGACATGATTCTGAATTCCTAGGAGCTCCTAATCAAATAAAGAAAACAAACACTTAAAAAAAAAAAAAAAAAAAAAGAGACACTGCTATGAACTGCCAGAGATGTATAAGCATTTTATGGGAAAGTGGAATAAGGAGCAATTAAAACTAGGGAAATGGCTTAAATCTTCCAGATAGGGTGACTTACTAAGGCTAAATTATACCCACTATAAACTAGAAACTTGATAATTTATTAATTTAATAATCTTCAACGTAGAAAAACTCAGAAATTAAGCTTTATCCCTCTAGCTAACATTACAATAAATGAAGAAAGATCTGAAAATTTCAGAGGATTTCTAATAAGGATGACAGACTAAAACAATGTCACTCTTGAGTAATACTATAGAACTGTAACTCCAGCTATTCTTTTACAACAGAATTACAATAAAATAACATCTAGTTTCCAAGCATTTTCTACCTGTTTTCTTTCTCAGGTAGAAGCTTCATAGAATCTCATATGAATTTGCCAATTGAGAAAATGAGATTAATATGGTTAAATTCCACAATTTACAATGAGTCTTTTCTTCAAAAATAAAGACCCATAAGTGTAGAAACTTATTTATAAAGATGACGTCTGAATCCAGAGAAGTTATAAAGATTATGAACTTCTAAAATGAAACATATGTAACATCTAACAAAAAAAGGTTTATCACATAAACAAATCTGAATTAGACCTTACTATTTTACTTGCTAAGATGAATTTAAACAGAAAAACAAATGCTAAATTTTGCTAACCAGTCAGGTGGCATGTGGATTCCTGAATAAGGAAAAATAAGTATGTCTTAAAATAATTATATTTCCTTTTATAAATAGAAGAAATTTCAAAAAGGTGCCTACTGCCATAGAAAAATACACAAGTCTAACATCTGTCTAATCACAGCATGAATGATCTATGTATTTTTAAGACATTTCTTAAAACCACACTTAACACTTTAATTTTATAACCTTACTTTATTCATGACAAATAAGAGATGAAATAGTGTCTTAAGTAGCCAAAAAAATCCACTGGGAGCTAACATGGAGTTTTATGGGGAAGTAAGCAGGTCACTGGTTAAGTCTGAGTAGCAACTGGTTTATAAGAGTACCTACCTTAAACATGGCATATGCTGTTATTGCGTTTCCACTCTGGGAATTTTTAAGGATGTTTACCACACTGTCAGGTAACCCAATGAGTTCCAGAAAAGGAACGACATTCACTCCTCTGTGAAAAAAACAAAAAGTAATTTACATATGTATAAACTGTTAAGGATACTTTCAAAAATTATCTGAAAATACCCAAACCACACTTTACTATAATTTGTGCTAAGTTTTGTTTCTATAATTTGTATTAATTAAATTGTTGAAAAGTTGATTCTGTATTATCAAGCACTTTAATTTCACTCTAAGAGAATATCTTACTTGATGTACAATAATATCAAGATGCACAAAGACATGGCTGTCATGTTGTCTCTTACAGCTTGCAAATTCTAGTTTACTTCTGCATGGGGGCATCCTAGTTAGTATGTTTAGAAAATGGAAGCATTTATTAGAGCAAAATTAATAGTTCTAGGTAAACTATAAGAAAAGCATCAGAATCATTTGCTTGATCTTAGTTTCCTCAACCAAATACTATTTCCTTAGAATGCTCCAACTCAAATTTCAAGACCTAATATTTTTACCTTTAAAATCATATTGTAAAAGCAAAGGGTATTTTAACATCCCTTATTGTGTTATTATGCAAAGAATAAATGATTCTATGGGCTTGATGAAAACTTCAATTATTCCAAAAGGATGCTTCTGTTAACACACTAAAAAGGCAGGTAAAGAAGCAATAACCATAAATTGCAATAGATTTTTGGAGGCAGAAAGAGAAAGCAGAGAAAGTCTCCAACCTGAGTTGTTAGGTCCTGATGTTTTTCAGTTTCCCAATTATTAACATTTAGCCACAATGGCTCTTGCTCTCCCGCTTGCGCACTCACACTCTCTCTCACTGTGTGTAATTTTGCAGACATTGTGACCCTTCACCCCTAAATCTGAACAAGGACATTCACCTACATAAACATAATTATCACATTTAGGAAATTTAACATACACAATAGTGTATATATTAATACCATAATACATTATTTAAAATCTCATCTAGATCAAAATTCCCTAAATTGTCCCAGTATGTCCCTTATTGCTATTTTTCCTGTCTTTCTAGTCTCCTTTTCTCTGTAGGTTCTTCCCAGCACTTTTTTTGGGAAGTCAGGATGTCTTTCTTGATATCAAGACTTTTAAAGCATTCACACTAGCTGCCTGGCAGAACATCTCTCTCTCTCTCTCTGCTTTTTAAATTCTACCCTTCTCTTTTGATATGTAGGACACTTCTCAATGTGAGTTTGTCTGATCGTTTCCTCACGATTAGATTCAGGTTAAATATTTTCCTACAGGAAAATGACTCGGTAGATGCTGTGTCCATTAGCACAACAGGGGTCACAAAAGGCCAGTCTGTCCCATCCTTGGTGTTACTGAGTTTGGTTAAGGCAGGGCCCCCAGGCCGCTCCACTGTACATGTATCTTTCCCTTTGTCATTAAGAATGGTAACTGCCTGGATCCATTATTATTATGCTAGCTTTGAACTCTTATTTATTTTTAATATTAAAAAATAACTTGGTTATCTGGGGAAAGGTATCCCTCTCTGTGATTTTACATTACACTATGCAATAAAGGAGTAGACATGGCTGACCATAAACAAGAAAGAACTGTTAAAATGACCAATCATCAAAAATAAGAGGAAACCAGAACTAGTTAAAGGATCTTTAAAAAAGTAAATTTAAAAATCAACAGAGTCCAATCTGGTTATTTATATTTCCACCTTGAATTATTTTTCAAATCTCTTTCTAGATAACAACAGAATCCCATTAAGGTAAGGTTCAGTATTACAGAGTTAGCTATTCTCTGGATCTAATGAAGTCACTAAAATAACTACACATGCTTCCATCCTGCCATAACAGGCCACTTACATCTTCTAGTACCAATTATGAAATTATCTCATTAATCATTTCCTAGTTCCAAGTAGGCCCAGTATATAAAATTTATATTTGACAGCAATCGTGAAGATAAAAGACGAACATCTGGCCAAATAAAAGAGTGATTTAAAAAAAAACCCTTTATCATAAAGATCAGACAATAATAAACTCAGACACCATGCACAAGCTATAATTACATCATTGGCTTATATCCTAGGTAAGCACCTAGTTCTACTTATTTCTAAATTGTTGACTAGATGACTTGATCTTCTTAAAAATAACTTCCATTTCCTTTGGAATTGCTAAACGTGAAGCATTGGTGAGGGTCTGATTCAGACAGAAACATACACTGTCCCTTTCTCCTCTGAAGTTCTCATGGACAGGAACCTGCGCTTCACAAACCGTGAGCTTTATGGATGTTTCAAGAGATATCAAACACACAGGGGCCAAAGCACATTCACTGTCCAGATAAAGTGCAGTAAAAGTCAGTCAGGATTGTGCCTCAGAGTGAATCTGTAACTTGAGGCCCCAACACAAAGCATCTAAATGCAGGGACAACACTGTCATTACTGAACCACATTTGAGCGAACGGAGGACTATGGTCAGAAGACGCAAGATCTCTGCAAGCTTCTGCCAGACAGGCGCAGCAACAAAGCTCAGTTTAAAATAAAACCTATTAGCATGCACAATTTAGAACTCCCTGAAATAAAATATTTCAAAAGCCTGAGAACTTTATCACTGAATTAACTAAATATAGAATGACATTTTGCTCTATGGTGCCTAGAAAGGCAGTAATGTGAGTGTTGGAGTAACTAAGACAAACACTGGTCAGTAATACTGCATGATGTCAAATGTCCATCCTTCCAGCTACAAACTATTTTTTTCGCTTTCTTTTAATAGTGAGTAGGCAACAAGCAAATAACAGAGATCTTTTTCCAGCCAAAAAAAAAGCTAAAATAGAACTAGTCTCTTGTCAATTGAATTAAAAACTGGTATTTAATACAATCAACTTCAATTTTATAATAAAATCATCTCACAGTGACAGATACTCTGCCATTCAAACATATCCTAATTCCTTTTTTTTTTCCAGTCCATGAGTTTTATTTTCTAAGTATTACTTATGATTAAGATCTTCACTTAGAACCAATCAACTTTCAATTTTTGAAGTATTCAAGATCTAATAAAGACACTAAGGAGGACTGTTGTGGGAAGCAGCCTATCCTGTGTAATATAAGTTAGCTATGTGATGCTACGACAGGATTGGCCCAATGGTCACGGCTGGGCAGTAGTGGGAGTATGGCAACCAGGTCCCATGCTGAAAGAGAGCTCAAAAGCAAGTTGTGATGGATAAGGGGTATGATTTTAAAATGGATAATCTTACTACCATGTTGACAGATAAGCATTCTGCAGAAAAAGAGAGGGAAGGAAAAAACTAAGAAAGCTGCATTTCATAGGGGATGACAGAATATTACCCACAATATTCTGGGTAATATTGCCTAAGGTCTGAGACAACAGTGAAAAAATCTTCAGTATAAGTAATATCACTAGATTATTTGGGGGTCTGCTTTTAGTTATAGACTTCTATAGATATTAAACATGTCCAAAAAATGTCATAAATAAACAAAGAAATAATTCCATAAAGTATGCATAGAAGAATCTTCTGCAAGGAAAGGTACAATCCTTGAAGAAAATCATACACAATGAAGAAGGATATAACTGAATAACAGGAACATATGGAGAGATATGAAGAGAAAGTGGCATCAATTATACAAGATGAGAAAAAATACTTTTATAACTTTTGCAAAGAAACCTTTGTAATCCTGTTTCCCAAGAATAAATATAGTCTTCATCCCATCATCATGGGATAGGTACTTTAAACTTGGTAATAAACTTCATCCACGGAGTGCGCTTTGTATACAAAACTACATCATATTTAATATCAAGCGATTAAATATAATCAAGCACTGAAAAACACTGGACTTTGGAGAGTATAAAAGAATTCTACACCTATTAGAAGAGTATACTGAAGTGTCAAAGCCATTCACGTGGGCACTAGACCCGCTAGAGGCAGAAATGGGGAATCACTGGTATTCCTGCTCCTAAAGCAGCGTGAAGAAAATAACTTACCTTAAACAGAAGGAACAGTATTTAAGAAGATGCATTTAGAAATTTTATATTTCATAACACTGGAAGGCTAGGCCCACCAAATTTAGTTCTCCTCAGAACAAAAGACCTTATCTTGACATTTATTTGACATGAATAATATCAAAGTATAACTGGTGCATTTTTGAGTCTACAACAGGTATTAGCCAGGTTTTAGCAAAAATATCTTATGAATCTCCGACCAAAACCTTATATGGCAAAGTAGATATAAGAAATATTATTATAATGATGGAGCTCATGGTACTGCCAAATCTCTAAGTGTGGTATTTTATTTCTGTGCTCCCCTGAATGTTGAGATGAAAGCAACATAGTGATGAGGAGCATGTGCTTGAGATCAGACAAACCTAATTGGGTTTTTAGTCCAGGCTCCACCTCTTACCAGCTGAGTTATTCTTACTTCTCCTTGCCTAATCTATTTTCTCAATTAGAAAATGGGTAAAATTATATTACTTGCTTCATATGGTTGCTGTGAAGATTACTGGAGATAATACAGTTAAAAAACTCAGCAAGCTGCCTGATGTACACAGTAAGCAAATGTTAGCTATTACTATTAAAATGTGAAAAAAAGCTATGAAAAGTAGCTATCAATGAGATATTAAAGCATTTAAAAATCTATTTAAGGCTATCATTAGTATACTAATTAAGAAGATTAACATTCTGATAAAACAGGGAAAGGCATTCAACCAAGCAAAAACTTACTTTAGGGTTGCATAATAAAATGTTCCAAACCAAACACAAGAAGTTATTAGATGCACTGGAATCAAAACTTTTCCATATTGTCTAAATGTTTTCTTAAATCGCTGATACAGACTAATAGATCTGTCTTGTAAAGGATCAGACTCTTCCTTTTTTTCGGGAGTTCCTTGGGCTGGGGCACTGGAAGATAAAACCCTCTTGGATAAAACATCTTGCTTCCATTGTTTATGGTGAAGGACCCCGGGATGGGGTGGATGAGCATCCAATGGCCTCCTTTCCTTTGCAACACACTGGGCAGCAGATAAGTGCAACCATTGTCTCTGAGGGCCTCGAACCAAACCCATTTTGGATTCAGCATTATGCAAAAGTAATAGTCCATTTATGTTTTGACAGTATCCAAAAACACCAGCTTTATGTGGTTCTAAGCATGTCCTGTGTGCCAGTCGAGATACAGTCCATGGTATATTCCATTGCATTTTGAAGAATGGTGATAGATTTCAGCTTCTATAGAGACTAATTAAAAAAAAATTAGAAAATACAGAAGTTTCCATTTTAAACCAATCCACTTAAAAATCAATCATTAACTATTAGGAAGTAAAAGGACAGACAGTGCTACATAACTCACAGAAATTAATGTTAAGGTACACAGTTTTGACACACCATAATTTTAAAATTTCACTAAAACTCATTATTTAAATATGATATGGTAAACCAGTCCAGCAGACATCATGGGGGGTAATGTTTTGAGGCTATTTTATAACCACAGAAGGGATATTTGTAGGGCTTCTGTTACTTTACAAAGAAGCAGGGTAGTATAGTGGAATAAAACCTAAGATCTGGGTTCTGATGTTCTGGGGACACAATTCCATACAATTCCCTTTCAGACTCCAAACTCAAGTCAACTAGTAAAATCAGGGTTACTTCACAAGGCTGCTATAGGAATTACATGAAATTTCTGAGGTAAAGGTGCTTTTGTAAACTAACAGCATCACACAAGTATAATTATTACAAATGTTAAGATCTTATGAATAGTTGACATCAATATCATTTATTCTATGTTGCCTTTAGACTAAGTTATATAAAGTTGTAAGCCACTTACATCACTGAATAGTCAATGAGAAGAAATAGCCTCATATTTATCTCCTTTGTTACCCCATATCCCAGGTAGAGAGAAATAAAAGTATACAGCAATGTTTCATTATTTGTTTTGGTGTCATGTGGAATTAAGAATTACAAGACAGCAAGGTGCAGTAGCTTATGCCTGTAGTTCCAGCTACTCGGGAGGCTGAGGCAGGAGGATCACTTCAGCCCAAGCAGTTTGAGACTGTTGGGTGGTATGACCATGCCTGCGAATAGTTCCTGCACTCTAGACTGGGCAACATAGCAAGACCCTATCTCTTAAAGAGAATTATAAGATAAATTAGAGACTTTCTCAGATATCTAAAACTTTGTTTCAAAAGACAACATAATATAATTTTTAAAGAACATTGACTTTGAAATAAGATAGACCCTACTGAGTTAACAGTATTATTTTGAAGAACTTAATCTCTCTAAACATAGGTTTCCCCAGTGGTAGATGTAATCATATTATATTACTATATAATCAACCAGTTCCCTTCCCTCAGCATCAGGAGGCACCACATGTCCCCCAACCTCATCCCCACGCCAGCTACCTAACATGTTGAGAGAATAGATTATCTTATTTTTTAATCATATACTACTAAATAAGAGTCACTGAGGTTTGCATTAGCACCCCAATAAATTAGCACTGCAGTAAATGCAGATACTACATTGTAAATGAATGTTCATTATCTGGGGTATGAAGTTGACTAGAGAAACAAAAATTGTCATCATATAAAAACATCTATCAATGAATTATCCACCTATAAAACTAATCACCTGTTCCATCCCTCTAATGAATAATTAATATCCGCTCCTTATCAGACTGTCACTGATAATCCAATAACACAATGTAAATGAGTTGCTAAGTGAAACTGTAAATCTTGCAAAATAAACAGGCACCCAGGAAGCCTTTAAAAAAGCGATACTAGATTGGACAACATGTGATGTAGTAGGAAAAAAAGTAACACTGGAGATCAATTTCAGACAAAGCAGACTTCAGAAATTCTTTGATTACCAGTGATAAAGAGAGTCATTTCATAACAACATAAAAATAATGAAAATAAGATATAACAATCCTAACCATGTATATATACCTAACAAGAGAGCATCAAAACAAATTAGGTAAAAAGTGACAGAACTGAAAGGAGAAATCAACAATTCCACTATTATAGTTAGAGACTTCATCACCCCTATCAGGCATTGACAGATGAAGCAGACAGAAAAGTCAGTAAGGATATAGTTAAACTAAACAACAATATTAATCAACTTGATCTAATTGACATTTATAGACCATTCCATTCAATAACAGCAGAATACACATTCTACTCAATTTACATGGAACATTCAACAAGACAGACCACTTTGTGGGCCATTAAATATAATTTAACAAATTAAAAGAATGGAAATCATGCAAACTACAATGGAATTAATATAGAAACCATTAACACAAAGATAGCTGGAACCACCACCCTCCCCCGCCGCCAAGTATCTGGAAATTAAACAGCATACTTCTAAAAACCACAGGTCAAAGCTAGGCAGGATGGCTTGTACCTGTAGTCTCAGCTACTCGGGAGGCTGAGGTTGGAGAATTGCTTGAGCCCAGGCATTTAAGGCAGCAGTGAGCTATGATCGTGCCATTGCACTCCAGCCTGAGTAACACATCAAGACCCTGCCTCTAAAGATAAAACAAAATAAAACAAAAATAAAACCACTACAGGTCAAAGAAGTCTAAAAATAAGTTTAAAAATATTTAAGTAAATTAAAATAAAAATACAACTTCTCGAAGTTCATGGGATGCAGCAAAAGCAGTGCTTTAGGAAAATTCCTGGCTTTGAATGCACACGTTAGAAAAGAAAGACTGAAACTTAATAAGCAGAGCTTCCTCCTTAGGAAACTAGAGAAAGAATAACAAGCAGAAGAAATAAATCTCTAGCCAGGCTAAGAGGGAAAACAAATAATGAATGTCAGAAATGAAAGAGGGTCATAACTACTGATCCCAAAGACAATAAAAAAGAAATAAAAGAATACTATGAATAACTAACTTTATGCCTACAAATATAACTTAAATGAAATGAACCATGTCCTCAAAAGACACAAACTACCAAAACTAACACAAGGAGAAATAAAAGATCTGAATAACTCTACATTTACTAAAGAAACTGAATCAATAATAACCTTTCAAAAAAAAGAAAACACCAGGCCTAGTTTCACTAGTGAATTTACCACACTTTTAAGGAAGAAATAATACCATTTCTCCACCATCTCTTTCAGAAAATGAAGGCAGAGGGGAGACATCCCAACTCATTCTATGAGGCCAACATTACCCTAATACTAAAACCAGCTAAAAGTAATCCAACAAAGGAAAACTACAGACCAGTATCTCCCATGAACATAGAAAGCAAAAATCTTCAAGAAAATATTAACAAATCAAATCCAACAACACCTAAACACAATCATACGCCCTGACCAAGTGGGATTTAATCCAGATATGCAAGGATAGTTCAACATTTGAGAATTAGTATAACCCCACCATATCAACAGGCTAAAAAAAAAAAAAACAAACTGAAGGAGCAAAAGCATTTGGTAAAATCCAACTCCCATTCATGATTAAAAACAAACAAACAAACAAACAAAAAAACTTCTCAGCAAACTAGGAGTAGAGGGGAACTACTTCAATTGATAAAGAACATCTACAACAAACCTACAGCTAAACTCACACTATATAGACCAGTGTGAGACTGGACACTTTCCCCCTAAGACTGGAACAAGGCAAAGATGATCTCTCTCACCACTCTTATTCAACACTGTACTGCAAATCATAGCTAGTGCAATAAGATAAAAAATAAAAATAAGGATATGTAGTGGAAAGGAATAAATAAAACTGTTTTTATTTGCATATGGCATGATTGTCTATTTAGACTATCTACTCCTGGAACTAATAAGTAAATATAGCAAGATTACAGGCTACAAGGTCTATATACAAAAGTCAATTGCTTTTGTATATACCAGCAATGGTATATAGGAATTTGAAGTTAAAAAAAACAAAAAACACTTATCATAACACCAAAAAACAAACAAAAAAACACCTTAGGTATAAATCTAACAAAATATGTATAAGATCTATCTATCTACATATATATATATATGGAAAACTACAAAACTCTGAAAGAAATCAAAGGTCTAAATAAATGGAAATTTTCCATGTTCATGAACAGAAAGACTCACTACTGTTATCAGTGTTTATCAATATGATCTACAAATTCAACATTAAAATTGCAATCAAAATCCTAGCAAATATTTCTTACATGTCAACAACCTGATTCTAAAGTTTATATGGAAAGTCAAAATTTCCAGAACACCCAACAGAAGAAGAACAAGGACTGATATTTGTTGGTGGACTGATACTACTAGACTTCAAGACTTAATATAAAGCTGCAGTAATCAACACAGTGTAGTACTGAGAAGAAAAAAGACACATAGATCTTTGACAAAGGAGCAAAACAATTTGATGAAAAAAAAGATAGTTTTTTTCCCCAGTGGTGCTAGAACTGGATATCCATGTGCAAAAAAATTAACCTAGATACGGACCTTATAATGCCTTTCACATAATTTAACTCAAAATAGACAATAGGCCTAAATGTAAAATGTGAAACTATACAATTTCTGAAAGAAAATTTAAGTGATCTTGGGTTTGGCAATGACCATTTAGATACACCACCAAAAGCATGATCCATGAAAGAAAAAGTTGATGTTGGACTTCATTAAAAACAAAAATGTCACTCTGTGAAAGACACTGTTAAAAGTGAAAAGACAAGCCACTAACTGGGAGAAAAACTTGTATCCAATACAGTCACCGGCCACATGAGGACAGTTTCAGTCAGTGATGGACTGTATAGACAAGGGTGGTGCCATAAGATAAAGGAACTGAAAAATTCCTATCGCTTAGATAGTGCTTAGTACACACTGCACATACAATTGTGTACAGTACACAATACTTGATAATAAATTATGTTACTGGTTTATGAATTTATTATACTGTACTTTTTGTCATTATTTTACAGTGTATACCTTCTACTTATCAAAAAAAAAGGTAACTGTAAAACAGCCTCAGGCAGGTCCTTCAGGAGGTATCCAGAGGAAGGCATCTCACCATAGGAGATGACAGCTCCATGTGTGTTATTGCTCTTGAAGACCTTCCAGTGGGATAAGATGTGGAGGAGGAAGGCAGTGATATTGAGGACCCTGACCCTGTGTAGGCTTAGGCTAATGTGTGTGCTTGTGTCTTAGTTTTTAACAGGAAAGTTTAAAAAGTAAAAAAAAAAGATTAATCTTAATAGTAAAAAGCTTATAGAATAAGAATATAAAGAGAAATATTTTATACAGCTGTATAACATGTTTGTGTTTTAAGTGTTATTACAAAAGAGTCAAAACTTAAAAAAATAAAGTTTATTACAATAAACTAAAGTTAACTTATTATAAAGAAATATCTTTTATAAATTTAGTGTGCCTAAGTGTACTGTGTTTATAAAGTCTACAATAGGCCTTCACATTCACTCACTACTCCCTCACTCACCCACCCAGAGCAACTTCCAGTCCTGCAAGCTCCACTGACATTAAGTACCCTATACAGGTGTACGATTTTTCATCTTTTATACCATAATTTTACTGTACCTTTTCTGTGTTTAGATATGTTGAAATATACAGATACTTACGATTGCTTACAGTATTCAGTATGGTAACATGCTGTACAGGTTTGCAGCCGAGGAGCAATAGGCTATACCATCTACATTTGTCTAAGTACACTATATATGATGTTCAGTGACAAAATTGCCTAATGACACATTTCTTAGAAAATATCCCTGTCATTAAGCAACACGTGACTGTATACAAAAAACTCTTAAAACAACCCAATTACAAGATGGGATAAAAGTCTGAACAAGCATCCTATTAAATAAGCTATATACAGCTGTTGAAATCGATGTGCAAAAAAAAAACAACAAGAAAAAAAAGATATATAGAAGGAAAATATATGAAAAGATGCTCAGCATCATATCTCCAGAGAATTGCAAATTGAAAACAATGACATCCATCTGTAAAAATTTGTTTTAAAACAAACAACAAAAAAAACCATGAGACACCATGACACATCTATTAGAATGGCTAAAATCCAAAACACTGATGACACCAAATGCTGGTGACGATGTAGAGTAATAGAAACTCTCATTCATTGCTGGTGGGAATGTAAAATGGTACAGCCACTTTGGAAGAGAGTTTGGCAGTTTCTTAAAAAGATATATATCCTCTTATCACACGATCCAGCAGTCATGTTCCTAGGTATTTAATGCAAGTGAACTGAAAACTTACATCCACACAAAAACCTACACATGGATGTTTAAAGCAGCTTTAGTAATAACTGCCAAAACTTTGAAGCAATCAAAATGTCCCCCAATAGATGAATGGATAAACAAATTGTGGTACCTTGATACAAGAGTATCATTCAGTGATAAAAACAAATATGCTATTAAGCCATGAAAAGACATGGAGGAACCTTAAATGCATATTGCTAAGTCAAACAAGCCCATCTGAACAAGGTTATTCTAGGAAAACACAGTTTCTCTACACTCTCACACAACATTTTTGACACTCTGATAAAAAGTTTTCTCTTACCTAATGAGACACAGCACACTTCTGTGACCAGATAATTTGGGGGTTTTCCCCCTATATGCTAAGCAATTCTCTAACTCTCGGAACATCAGTTGGGTGTCCTATAATTTAATTTAATTCTGATACTATCTATCTGAAGACAGTGTCAAATCACACGGGTTAAGAGCTCAGTACAGTAAGATGGCCCACCAATCACAAGTCTGAGGTTGTGACCTGTGCTTCTGACAGACAAATTATCAAACACAGGAGAGGGGTCTTAGGAACCCTGATTGATAGCCTATTAGGATGGCTCACAGAACCCAGGAACACTTTATTTACATTTACCAGATTATAATGGATAGAGATGGTCAGAGGAAGAGGAACAGAGGCTGACTTCTGTTCTGGTGGAGCTGGGGGCACCACATGGATGCATTCACCGACTGGAAGCTCATCAAATCACTTGTTCAAGAGGTTTTTTTTTTTTTTAGACAGAGTCTCACTCTGTTGCCTGGGCTAGAGTGCATGGCATCAGCCTAGCTCACAGCAACCTCAAATTCCTGGGCTCAAGCGATCCTCCTGCCTCAGTATCCCGAGTAGCTGGGACTACAGGCATGCGCCACCATGCCCAGCTAATTTTTTCTATATTTTTAGTTGGCCAATTAGTTTCTTTCTATTTTTAGTAGAGACGGGGTCTCGCTCTTGCTCAGGCTGGTTTCAAACTCCTGATCTTGAGTGATCCTCTTGCCTCGGTCTCCTAGAGTGCTAGGATTACAGGCATGAGCCACCGTGCCCGGCCTCAAGAGGTGTTTTGAAGTTTAAACTCCAGCCTCCCACCCCAAACCTTTCCTGAGATTGGTGGGTAGAACTATTTGTTTAATCACTTGGCTTTTCTGGTGAGCAGCCCCATCTTACGGCTAACAGGGGTCCTCAAACTTTTTAAACAGGGGGCCAGTTCACTGTCCCTCAGACGGTTGGAGGGCCATTGGAAAGTGCGGCGCACATTCCACACATGCGCACTGTGGGCCCGGGACAAGTCGGCTGCTAAGCAGGACAGGCAGCAATGGCAAAAACACCTGGTGGGCTGGATAAATGTCCTCGGGCGGGCTGCATGTGGCCCGCGGGCAGGCCATAGTTTGAGGATGCCTGAAAGCTCTACCCTAAATCACCTCATTAGCATAAAGGTACGTGTAATCTACAGGGAATGTTATAAATAACAAAAAGCCACACCTGCTAAATATAAATTCTTGTTCCTATTGCCTTTCCCTTGAAGTACTTTTCTCTTGAAGTGATTTCCATCACTTAGGAAATACCAAGGGTTTTAGGAGCTGTGTACAAAAACCAAATATTGTAACAAATGATGATCCTATCACCTTATCACTTAGGAAATTACAAAGGATTTAGGAACTCTGTGCCAGAAATTGGAGATGATGACCAAAAATATATAATTCTTATTATACAGTTATATGCTGTATGATTCCAACTATATGACCTTCTGGAAAAGGCAGAACTATAGAGACAATGAAAAGATCATGTAAAAAGATGGTTGCCAGAGATTTGAGGGTGAAGAAAGAATGAATGAGTGCAGCATGGGGCATTTTTAGGGCAGTGAAACTATTTTGTATGATACTGGAATGGTGGTTACATATCATGCATTTGTCAAAACTCACAGAACTGTCTAAAACAAAGAGTGAACCCTAATGTAAACTATGGACTTTACTCCCCGCCCCCCACCTACCGAATAGGTCCCTTTTTGGCCAAGGGGACCCCAGAGAAACCTTAAAACTGTGTTCCCAGCCAAGACAGGATGGGAGACCAGACATGCCACATTATATCCCCTCCCTCGATAACAGCCATCAGGCTTTCTTCTCTAAGGGATAAACAGAAACCATATTCGTAATCGCTCCTTTTTTTCAGTTTTGACATGACAACTGACCAGCATTTCTTCCTGATAAGAGAACAGCAACCATCGAGTGGTTCTGACCAATCTATGAAGGCTGTGCAAAGAGGGTTTTCATGTCTCTGTTTCACACTTTGAAGTCAGAAGGCTGAAAACTCAACCCTTGGATCATGCTAAGGCAGCCATTATCTGAACATGGATCCCATGAAGGAGCATGGAGTTCAATTGTGCATGCGAATGTTTCTCCTTTCACAAATATTCATGACTCTTCCTATAGTTTATTATTAATAAATGTGTATGTATATTCAGCTACCCCCACTCAATATAAATTCCTGTTCCTCTAGCCTTTCCCTTGAAGTACATGCTGTCGGCTTCTGCCCGAGGCTATTGCTTCCCAGCCAGCAAGATGACCAGCCTGCAGGCTGCAACCCTTTATGAGAAATAAAGCTCTCTTTTCCAAATTTATGAACCTTATTACTTCGTCACTTGACAGTATTAATACTGATTCATCAATTGTAACAAATGTACACACCACTGCAAGATGTTAGTGGAGAAAGTGTGAAGGCCTGGGTGGGTATATGGGAACTCTCTGTAATATCTCTGGTTAATGTTCCTGTGAACCTAAAACTTCTCTAAAAATAAAGTCTATTGATTTTTTTTTTTAAGTACACTGTGGCCTTGCTAAATACAACTGATAATACTGTTAAATTGAGTTTAACCTAACACATAGTGAATTGTAATCTAACTGGATGTATAAACCTACTCTTGTAACAAGTAGCTGAGGCTCAGCCAATCACAGCAGTTGAGTTTCAGCCAATCACAGGTGGCCATGTTCAAATAAGGCAAATCTGAGCTGTAACCAATCCAGCTGTTTCTGTATCTCACTTCCATTTTCTTTATATCACTTTCCTTTTTCTGTCAACAAATGGTATCCAACCCGGTGGCTGCCCTAGAGTTGCTCTGAAAGTATGCTGGTTCTGGGGGCTGCCTGATTCATGAATCGTTCTTTGCCTAATTAAACTCTATTAAATTTAATTTGTCTGAAGTTTTTCTTTTAACAATAGTATAGCCTTACACCCTGATGTACAGGTATGAGGAAGGAATAAATGCAGAAGTCAGCAGGTTTAAACAGAATAAAAGGGGTAAGTGAAGAAAAGAATTCCCTCCAATTACACAAGCTCTCTCGATGTCACCAAATAGGAGGCAATTCACATTTTCTTCTTTCAGCAGATTAAGAATATCCTAAGATTTATTCCTTTCAATCTCTCTTAATCACATCTTGACATGCTGTTTTAAAATCAAATTTAGCTTGCTGCTTAGAAAAAGTAAAGGCATGCAAGTTTGTTTATAGTACTTTCTGGGATCTTAGTTACCTGCTCCCTAATGCAGGTGATGGTTTCAATTTAGTTTCTACTATATAATCCATCTCCTTCAACCTATTCAGCTTTTGGAGCTTTCTAATACCAGAATGAACCACATAAACAAGCTGTGTTAAGGATGGAGCCACTGTTAAATTCTTAATCTTCAGAAAAGGTCAAATTAGGCCCCTAGTGAATTCCTTTGGAAGTTCATTAATAATTCACTGATTACCAGAGCAGTCTTAAATGTCGATGGTACCACTTAAAAAAAAAAAAAATCAATGATTTTTCCAAAATTATAAGGTAAATATATTCATTTACACAAATTATTTATATATTTATCTCTTTTCAGAGGATCTATGTTTCTTAAGGCAAGCCATGGTGGTCTGTAATGGTACATGGATGTAGAATCCACAGTTCCACTTCCACCCCCTTCCTTCTCCCCTCTGGCAGGTGTTATCTCATTGCAATGAGAACAGAGGCTTTGCCATCAGAAAGACCTGAGTGCTAAGCCTTTCTTAGCCTTTTCCATCATCCCTAAAATAGGTTCAGTAACACTTTTATCACATGGTATTTATGACAATTAAAAGAGATAAAGCATGTTAAGTGTCTAGCAGTTACTATGCTAAACCAGTAATTATTACCAGTAGTTCTAGCTTCTTCATCTTCTCATCTATTGACCCAGCTAAGCAAGTTCATATTCTTCCTTCATCTAAACTTTTGCCATTATGCCATTTGGGTGAAACATGTACAATCCTAGCGTATAGGAAAAAACCCTTTTTTCCTCTATACTCTCACATTCAACACAGAACACTTCTGTGACCAAATATGTAGGGGTTTTTCCACACACACCAAAGCAATTCTCCAGAGGACACCAACTGGGTATCCCATAATTCAATTCACCTCTGACACTAACTCAAGTTAGAGTCAAATCCCACAGGTTAAGGGCTCAGACCCACAAAATTAGCCCCTACTTCAGACAAATCATAAGCAGTAGGCTGTCACCAACACTTCTGAGCTACCAGCCGTAAACCAGAGTTCCTACCTTGGGTTTGATTAATTTGATAAGAAAGCCCACAGAACTCAAGGAGACATTTGTGTTTACTGGTTTATTATAAAGGATATTACAAAGGATACAGATGAAAAACTAGAGGGAAAAGATGCAGAGGGTAAGGTACGCAGGGGCTTCTGGAGCTTTCCACGCCCTCTCTGGGCATGCCACTCTCTCAGCACCTCCATGTGTTCAGCAACCTGGACATTCATAACGTCTTTTGTTCAAGAGTTTTTTAGAGATTAATCTCCTGCCTCCACCGTTTCTAGAGATTGGTGGGTGAGGCTCAAAGTTCCAGCAATCAATTCCTCTAATATTTCTAGTAAGTGGCTCCATCCAGAGGTCATCTAGAGGCACTACCCTTAGCCAACTTATTAGCATAGTCTCCAGTATAAAGGGGGCTCATTATGAATAACAGAAGATACTCCCACGACTCAGGAAATTTCCAACAGTTTTAGGAGCTCTGTGACAGGAACATGGACAAAGACCAAATATATTATAATTCCTTCTTTAGCAATTCACTTCACTGGTCATGCCCTTGATCTTGAAATGACGTGATACTGTTCCACAACAGAAATCCTGAAAACGACACCATCCCACTCTCTGCAGCCACCTCTATTTGCAGCCTTTACTCCCTTAGTCTTTCTACAGTCTAGTCCCAGTGCCTTGCTCCACCCTGACCCTTTTCCCAGTTGAAATCCAACAGGTCCCCCTGGTTTCACTCTGAAGACTGTAAACTAAAAATAAAATCCTAAGCTACCCTTGCTGACTAAACAGATGTCCTCCTGGCCAAGGGGACCCCATAAAAACCTTAAAACTGAGTTCCTGGCCATGAAGGGAAGGGAGGACAGACACACCTCTTTATATGCCCTCCCTTTTGGAGTTTAGATACAATTGACCAGGTTAAAACAAAGATCCCAAAACTGACAAAACAGACTCTTTGTGACAGTAAGATACGAAATTATTAACAGGACCTAAGGCAATGCAAGGCAAAGATTACATCACACCTGCAGGCCACCCATTTGTTTAACAGATCACTTTGAATATACTGTGGCCTGCTCTCTGATTAACAGACCTCTTTATCTTAACTCAAGTATTCCTTTCTACCAATACCAAGTCTTTAGACGAAACTTTATTTCTTTAAACAATTATAAATCAAAGAATCTTTGAACTGACAATGGAAAAAAACCCAAAATCTGTAAAGTAATTTAAAGAGGTCTATTCTGAGCTGAATATGTGTGAACATGGCCTGGAGAACAATGCCCAAGAAGCCTTGAGCAAGTGGTTTCCCTGTGGTTGCATTACAATTTGGTTTTATACATTTCTGGGAGACAGGAATTACATGTAAAGACATAAATCAATACATGAAAGGTGGACATTTGTTTGGTCTGAAAAGGTGAGACATCTCCAAGAGGGGATTACAGGTTATAGATGGCTTTAAAGATCCTTTGATTTATAATTGGTTAAAGAAATGAAGCTTTGTCTAAAGGCTTGGCATGTTTTAAGTTAAGATAAGGAAGTCTGTTAATCAGAGTCAAGTCATGGGACACATACTCAGACTCAAGTGATCTGTTAAGTAAACTGATGACCTATAAGTATGGTTTAAGCTTTGTATTGCATAGCCTTAGGCCTGTTAATGAGTTACAAAGCATATCTCCAAGAAGGGAGGAGGCATGATGAGGCAGGTCTGACCTCCCTTCTCATGGCTAGTAACTCGCTTTAGGGTATTTCTGGGGTCCCCTTGGCCAAGAGGGGGTTCATTAAGTCCATTTAAGCTGGTGGCCTTAAAATTTTATTTTAGTTCACAGAACCACAGAACCTGTAAGCCCCCCTCTTTGAGATGTCCTGTCTTTTCTGGCCAAACCAATGCACAGCTTCCAAGTATTGATTTATGATTTTAACCACAATTCCTATCTACCTAAAATGTATAAAACCAAATTGTAACCTGACTATCTCAGGACCACTTACTCAAGGTTTCTTGAGAGTTGCTTCCTGGGCCAATGGTCACACATATTTGGCTTAGAATAAATCTCTTTTAATTATTTTACAGAGTTTGGATTTTTTTTTCCATTATCAATTCTTTATCCAGCTTAGATTCTACAGTGCATTACTTGAATTACCACCTTATCCTTCTGTAATACCAGTCCACAAAATCCAACCTTCAGCCAGTCCAACTAATTCTCAATAGCTAAACACTGATAATAAAAACCACAGAACTGAGTAGTAAATCAGTGTCAGCAGTGATCAGCTATGAATGCTATTTGACAGTCCATCATGGTTTCTGAGCAGATGCCTCTCACCTCCCCTCAGGGACTAGTCCACACCTTTCCCAATCTCTCAAGCCTGTTATATTTTACTTTCAGCTGATGATAAATAATACCTTCTAAATCAGATCATGACTCTTTTCTGTTTAAAACTCTCCAATTTCTTTTGGAATAAAAGCCAAGTCCTTACACTGGAAGAACAGGCCCTACCCGCAGCTACCTCTGCCCCCTCTGACTGCATTTATTCTCAGTGACTTGCTCACTCAACAGCTACACCAGCCCCTTGCCCACAAGCTAAGAAGGCTCCTGCTTTATGACTTTTGCACTAGCTGTTCCCCCTGTTTGGAACAATCTTTCCCCAGATATCTGCATGGCGAAATCCTTTGCCTTCTTCAAGTCTTTGTTCAAAAGCCACCTGCTCTGTAAGGCCTACCTTGACTATCCTATTTAAAACTGCAGCACAGCTCCCGTCTGGCCCTGACATCCCAATGTCCCTTACCTTGCTCTATTAGTTTATTTTTATCCATAGCATTTATCTTCTAACATCCTATAATTTACTTATTATATTTATTTACTACTTATGGTCCCACAAGAGTAGAGATTTTCTCCCTGTTTTGTTCACTGATGCATCCCAGGGCTGGCTGGCACCAAGGAGGCCCTCATAAATGTTTGTTGAAGAAAGAAAATAATAGGCTAGCCTAGGAAAGAGGTTCAGAAGAAACCAAGCCCACTGGCACCTTGATCTTGGACTTCTAGACCCCCCAGTGCCCTCGGGGTGACTTCCCAACATGGCAGATCCGAGCTGAGACAGTAGGCGCCATATTGTTTCTCACCCACTGTGCACCTCTGTCCTCCCCAGGGAGCCTCAGCCGTTCAATTTTCATCTGGCTCTTCCCACAGAAACAGTTTCCAACTCTGGCACAGATGGTGGGAGCCACAGGGGACCAGTGGGTTCTGAGGGATCTGTGTGACTCCAAAGTCTGGACATTCTGGGTGGGCTGCCTTCAGGAGAGAGGGACAGAGACGACCAGAGTGCTAGCTTTCTTCCACTCAGACTCTTTACCTCCCCTTCCCCTGCCCCGCCCACGGCTGCTGAGAGATGATTGAGCCAGGGCTTACAGAAACTGCTCTCCTCTTGGGTGGTGCATCCACCACACTGGGCCTTCCACAGAGAGCAGGGCTCAAACCTTTCCAGACTCTTTTTCTCTCGTTCTGCTCCACCACCTGTGGCTGGCCAGAGAGACTATAGAGTCACCACATCAAGGCTTCCACAGAGAATAAGGCTCAGACTTTTCCTCAGCTACTGCACATGCCTGGCTACCCTTTCACCCACATAAGTCCTGGACCACTGCTATCATTGCTAATTCTTAGAAGAAGTAAACTCAGGAGCTGAAAGCACGTAAAATATCTCTGAGACCATTCACTATTTCAAACTGCTGCTCTGGTTTACATGAATTCATGAAAATCACTCCATTTTTTCAGCTTTATCAAGGCAAAAAATTCTACAATCACATTCAAAGACACGGACTAATGACTTCACATGACATTGCAGAAGTAAACTAAAAATTGACAGGTTCTGTGCTAAGCACTATATTAACTCATTTACTCCTTACAATGACTCCATGAGGAAATTAAAACACAAAGTTTGGTCAATTACTCAAGGACCATATGGCTAGAAAATATAACCAGGATTTGAACACAGGCTACCTGTCTATGCTCTTAACTGATGAATAGCCTAGTCATTTTTCTAGTCAGGTTGCATAACTTGGTGGCCCATGGTTAAGCATGCAGCTTCTAATAAGCTCAGTAGTAAGCCAAAGGCTGTTTCTGAATACACGAGCAGTTATCTGCAGAGGACGGCAAGGTTTTGTTCCAAAATCCTAAGGATCTGCACTGTGATTATATCCTATAGGGGCTGCCAAAGGCTTCAAACAGCATTTCAATCTGCCACTGACACTTCAAGCACCACGGGATCCACTGAGTCACATGGCCCAAGTGGCAGAGCAGCTTGCACAGAAGCCTGGACCTGTCGCACAAACTTCTTTTGTCCCAGGCCTCACTCAAAACTAGCAGCATTTTGGGTCACTCAGTAAATGGCCGAACACCCTAATGAGGAATTTGTCACCTTCAAAATCTAAGGTCCACTAGTCCTCGTTTCTCTTTTCTTGCTGTAGGTGGGAACATGCTCTAAACCACACCACTGGACCCCTAGAAATTTCACTGAAGTGGAAGGGTCCTGAATTTTTGTTGGATTTATTTCCCACCTTCTTACATGCAAATAAAAAGTCTTTCTAATAAGTCTAGAATAATTGTTACTTCTCGCTCACTAGGTCCAATCAACATAATGTTATTAATGTAATGGGCCAGTGTGATGTCTCATGGAAGGGAAAGGCTATCAGGGTCCATATTAGTTTGCTATGGCTGCCGTAACAAACTGAATGGCTTAAAACAACAGAAATTTCTTGTCTCCAGCTCGGGAGTTAGAAGTCCAAGACGAAAGTGTTAGGAGAGTTGGTTCCTTCAGAGGGCTATAAGAAAGAATCTGTTCCAGGCCTCTCTCCTGGCTTTTAGTGGTGTGCTGGGATTCCCTGGCTTGTAGAAGTATCACTCCAATCTCTGCCTTCAGGTTCACGTGGCATTCTCCCCATGCACATGTCTGTGTCCAAATTTCCTCTTTGTATAAGGTCATGTTGGATTAGGGGCCCACCCTACTCCAGTATGACCTCATCTTAACTAATTACATCTGTTAACAACTCTATTCCCAAATAAGGTCACCTTCTGAGGTACTGAGGGCTAGGACTTCAACATAAGAATTTTTAGAGGACACAATTCAACCCATAACAAGGTCCCTGCAGTCTAAATTATGACATAGTACTGGAGAGTTGGTGTGGGGCACCCCTCCGGTAGGACAATGAAGGTGTATTTCTGGCATTGTCTGCTGAAAGAAAACTGCTTTTGGTAGTCTTTACTAACAGATGCTAAGAAAAAACATTTGGGAGATTATTAGATGCATGCATGCTCCTAGGTAATAGGTTAATTTGTGCAAGCAATGACATGACATCTGGAGCAGCAGCTGCAATCAGTCACCACCTGGTTAAATTTATGATAATCCACTATCATTTTCCAAGATAATCTGTTTTCTGCACAGGCCAAATAGGAAAGCTGAATGGAAATATGGCAGGAATCACCAGCTCCGCATCCTTCATTTTGTTACTGGTTTACTATTTTCCTAGGTAGAGGCAGTTCTAGTAGCCTCCACTTGGCCTTTCCTATCCCAACATCCCTCACTCCACAGGTCACAGAACAAATGTGGGGATTCTGCCAGCTGCTGAGTATGTCTATGTCAATTACGCATTCTGGAAAGGAGAAATGATCACAGCAGGAGCACAGGGACCCAATGACCCACCAAGAGGAGGGACTGAGCTATAAACCTCCATTGACCACCTAACCCCAACAAGCCCCTACTCTGAATGGTGGGCCACAGTGACACTTTGAGTGCCTGGAAATAGTGTCAGGTCAGAGTCAAGTGTCCAATAATTTCTGAAAAGTCTGATTATTTTCTTTTCCCCAGTGCACATTCACCTTGACAAAAGTCACAGGCCCCTTTGGGGAAGGCTGGCAAAAAAATTAACAGTAAAAATTTTTGGCAGTGCAACGGGGTCCTTCCTCAGAGGGACCCAGCCTTCCCTCACTCAAGGGGTTTTGAGTCTATAAAATGACTCAAATCTGGGAGTTGACTGAGGGGCCATGACTCTTTCTCTTGTTAATTCAAGTCAAACTTCTGTTCACTTAACCTAGAACTCTTCTACTTATACCCATCAAGTCACAATTCAGTAGACTCCCCATATGTTTCTCTTCTAGGGACACCATGATCAGCTAGCCAACACTATAGGTGTCAAGAAGTCAGACCATTTCATTACTGCTTTGACCCTGCTATCCATGATGGTACCATGCCCGCCTAGTCTTTGGTTATCAAGGTCCACGATGTGGTCCCTGCCACCCTGAATCCAACTATCCCCACTGCATTTAAGGATCCCCAGTCAGTGTCAGCAGCTCCCACTGTAATTTCTGACCTGCAGAGAAGAGTAACTGCAGAGTTCTTTATGGATGCTAGGGCTTCCCTCACAAGTTTATTTCTCACAGTCATAGTGAAAAGGTGTGTCCTCTGGACCCTCCCATGGTAGATGAGCAGATCTTTTATGATAAATTCACTCTAACATCCCAATCTCCCTAAGCCTTTGGTTACCTTCCTCCACAGTGTACCAACTTCATTGAGTGTAGACCACCTTTTGGTCCATGTTTCGGCTAACCAACCAAATTGTAAGAGCCCTTTCTAACCCCTGGTACAACTTCAAATCCAGAAGCTCTGCTTTGTGAGCCCATATCAATAAATTATGCTCAATCCAATTTTATGTTCCTTCCATAATAAGCCTACACCCTTAATATCCATTCCCATACATATTTACCAGATTTCTGTCTAAATAAATTATAAAGAAAAACTATGCAGTTTTTAAAGGAGTGTAGTACATTTTCTCCTAGATCACACTTTGTAGCTTACCTTTCAGGATCTGCTGGTCTAGCAAAGAAGGTTGGTAGGGTAGGTCTTGAACCAGCAGTGTCTTGCAAACCAACTATCCCAAGGGAGGTCATTCATTACACATTCTTCAGGCAAAGCAGGGGTAACCTCTTCAAGCAGAGGTCAAAGGATTGCTTCTACTGGCAAAAAAGGCTGAGCAAAATTTAGGGGTTTAATATCCCCAGCTTCATCAGGACATTCCCATGTGGCCCCATTCCACATGTGAGGATCCCATTCTTTCCCAATCAATGTAGGCCCTAGTGAGGATAGAAATTCAATTTGCATTGTAATTCAGTGATTTACAGGATGAAACTCTGGGTGTGGTTTTCACCAACCTCAGCTCTGCAGCTACAAGGGATAAGGATTTCTTTAGGGCAAACACAGAAAATTTCAGGTCATTTATGTGGAGCTTGAGCTGGGAATTTGAAGCCCTCAGTGCATCCTTTTCTTTCCCCACTTTCTCCAGCACAGTTAGGAGCAACCAGCCAATCTCATTTCACTCATTAATTTGACAAACATGTTCTAAAGTATCAAATACATGGTCATCCAGAACCCTGCCTTCTATAAGCATTTTAGTAGGAGTATTCAATGGTGATATTTTGCCTATCTCTACTTCCATATCACACCATAGACCATGAATGCACTCTTTACTGCTGGAAATAGTCATTAGTGCCTTTAAATCTAATCAGAGTAGAGAACCACTTCCAGAAACCCCATAACCAATTCAGAAAACTTATTCTTAAGATTCTGTTCTCTAGAACAGAACCACCCTAGGTACCAAAATCTGAATCAGTAAGGGTTCTTCAGTGATAAAGAAACAATAGGAAAAAATATAGACATAGATGTAGCTATAAACACAAATATCTACCTCTATCTCTACACAGATATAGAAATATCATTATTTTAAGGAACTGGCTCACACAGTAGAGAGGGCTAGCAACTCTGAAATGTGCAAGGCAGATCTGTAGACTGGAAACTCAGGCAGAATTGATGCTGCAGTCTGAGAAAAATTTGTTCTTCTCTAGAACACCTCAGTTTTAGCTCTTACAGCTTTCAGTTGATTGGATGAGACTCACCCACATCCTTTACTTCAAGTCAACTGATTATAGATGTTAACCACATTTTCAAAATACATCATAGCAACACACAGATTAGTGTCTGATGAAATAACTAGGTATTATAGCCCAGCCAAATTGAACATATAAAACTAATCATCACACATAGTAAGCTTACAGATTTCTCAACCAAATCTTACTTTCAACTGTAGAGAAAACCTTTTAAACAAGAATATTTTATTTGCTCCAAAAAGACAATAAAATTTCAGTAGGGACACTTTGGTAAGGAGAACAGAGGAACAAAACTTCCAAAACTATTTGGAGGAACAAACCTTCCATAAACTACCTGTCTTGCTTGCCTCCACAGAACAACAGCAATCTGAAGAAGGTATGACATTGTATCTATATTTTTATAAAAGACTTTATTTCAAATATATGATCTTTAACTCTACAACAGAAATCACACTTTAACCTTATATTTCTAAGAGAAGTGTTCTCATTTTTTTATACAGGGGTTAAAATAGATCCCATATGTCCTTTAAAAAAGAACCTTTCTTGGAGATCCATTCATTCAATAAGCACCTACTATGTGTCAGGCACTATTCAAGGCACCTGGGTTAAATCAATGCACAAAGTAAAGATCCCTGTCTTGGTGGAGCTCACATTGTAGCAAGATAATATCCTTATACAGCTATTTTTCTCTCTAGACATAATAACCCAAGCATTCAAAACACTTCCTGAAAACCTACTACCAGTATGTACTAGGCAACTTCCAGGTCTAAGGATGACCTTTTAGCAGGCACTGTTTCAATTATGAACAGAGTCTGGCCTCTGTAGCCGGACTGCTTGGGTCCAAAATCTTGATTCTACATACTACTTACAAGCTGCATGACCTTGGCCAAGTTACTTAACCCTCATGTTCTGTAAAACAAAAATAATCGTAACTACTCCATTGGATTACTTAAGAATTAAATGTGTGCAAATATGTAAAGCATTTAGCTTGACACAAAGAAGATACCAAAGTATTAGCTATTATTTTATTTAATTTCCAGAAAAACAGAGATTACTCAGGCAATAATGGGCGGGGGGGGAAATAACGCCAATGGTAACTTTTAAAACATTTTTATCCGGCCCATTTACTCCTTATATTACTACTTTCAAGAGTCCTCCCTCTATTCTGAACTGAATTTACATGGCTTCTAGATAAGTTTTATAAAAACTACAAAATGTGATCTCTATATATCCCATGCAAAACTTCAATTCATTGTGAAGTTTGTATAAACACATAGTTAAGAGGCTTTTAATCTAATGATAAAATTTTTAAAAAAATCAAAATCATACTCATTTTCTCAAAAAAATTACAGCAGCAATTATCTCAAAAATTTAAGCATCAGAACCAGCAAGTATAGGCAATGTAATTGCCTGGTTCTGATGCCTGGATAAGTATGTAAGTATTACATTCAGTCTCTAGGACCTATACCTTTGCAGTTGTCAATACTCATGAGTGAGGTTAATTCTCAACCTAGTTCACCCCATATAATAAAAACAAAAGCAGTCATCTGAAACTGATGAGTCATCCCTATTTTTGAAAAAAATAGGCCTCATTCTTGGTTCAAAGTTTATAAGGAGGTCAAGAATCAAATCGGTATTAACTGATCAACACTTACGTGCTCAACATTCATCAGGTGTCAGGCAGGTGGGATGGGTATATGCACAACTAATGGGTGCAGTGTGCATAGTCTGGGAGATGGACAAACTTGAAGCTCTGACTAGGGTGGGGCAAAGGCAATATATGTAATCTAAACATTTGTACACCCATAATATGCTGAAACAAAAAAATAAAAATAAATAAAAGAGGCTGGGGGAGGGAAGTAGGTGTGGCTATAAAGGGCTAACAAGAGGAATCCTTGTAGCTATGGAGATTCTCTATAAGCTCATTTTATCAATGTTAATATCATTGTTGTGATATTATACTATCATTTTATAAGATATTACCACTGGGGAAACTGAGTAAAGGGTACAGGGGATCTGTCTGTATTATTTCTTACAACTGCATATGAATCTACGATTATTGCAAAATAAAAAAACATATGAAATACAAAAAAAAAGAGGTCAATAATCTCTAAAGGGCTAATGCCCACAAGTTAGAAGTAATTAGACTGAAAAGTACGTGCAAGTCTATTCGTTAGTATGACTGTGTCTACCGACAAGGCAAGCTGGTAAAAGACATTTTCAAAGTTGCTTTTAAAGGGAATCAATTTTGGTAAAGAATAATTCAAGATGGATTGTAAATCTGATCAGTGTGACACCCCTACGGTGTGGAGGTGTTGAGGCATAACGATGTTAATGTGTACACACATCAACAATCTATCCACAGGTACAGTTTTGATCCTAATCTCAGTTGAAAGTCCTGAACTATGGAGCTTTCAAGTTTCGGTACAGCACAGTAGGTGCTTTCGATTCCCCAGAAGAAATCTGGGGTGATGGATCAAAAAAAGTGTGTTGTCTCATCTCAACCACTACATACTAACGTTCAACCAACACACAGTAAAGCACCTTTAGGTGCTTCTCAAGCATAGGTATGGGCTGGCCCTTCCACCAGAATCTAGCAGATGAGCATGGCCTCCCATAACTTGCCACATAGGGCGGTAGGGAACGACCCTAAGGAGAAGTAAGATATTGCTCATTTTTAAAACAACTCCGACAGCGGGTGCTTCCATGCCCTTCCTCAACGGGCTTCCGAGGAAGGGAAGAGTGTTAAAGGTTACCGCGGGGGAACAGTCTCAAAGGCAGGATTTGCCAGAACATTGGCCCGACCGAGAAGGGCAGGGGTGACCTCTTTCGGCCGCCGGGGGCGGTGGGGTCGGCGAGTGTGAATGACCCCTGTCCGGCGGGCGGACATTGCCACAGTTCCAGGAGCAGCGTGCGCCAGGCAGTTGCCAGGTTCGCGCCCCGGGTGTGATCCGGGGTCTGCTCCGACACACGCCCGGGGTTGAAGGTGCCCTCTGGACCCCTCCCGCTGCCCCACAGGGCCCAAGCTACCTATTAGGACGTCGGGACCGACGCCGCTTCCCGCCGCACAGGCCGGACGACAGGTCCTCGGATACCACGGCGTGTCACTCAGGAGAGCGACCTGGCGAAGCCTGGGACAGCGCGCCAGAACCCGGGGTCCTCAGGCGGACACTCGCCCCTATGGCCCCGGCCCCGCCAGCCGCGCCCACTAGCAACGTGCTCGCGACTGCCCGTGCCCGCTCGCCGCGGCCCCCTGCACGCCGCCGCGCGCGGCACGACGGGAATCGTAGTTCCGGCACAGAGGACGTGCGTCCCCCCACGCTCCGCTAGAGCGGCGGCACGTGATCCGCGCACTCCCCGGAAATTACGTAACAAGACATGCGTGGCGCGGCGCCGCTGTTTCCGCAAACAGAGTCGTGTATGGCGGTGCAGGTGAGTGTGCTGCTGTGGCTCCGGCCCTTCTTTTCTTTGTGTTTGGTCCCTCGGCCGCCGTTGAGTCGGGGCACTCCAGCTCCTAACATGGGCTCTCTTCGCACTGGCCCTGTGTCTTCAGCACCCGTCGCGTGGGGGTTATTGTGCCCTCAGCCCGAAGCAAAATGGGAACTACGTGGGGTGGGCGGGCGCTGATGCTTTTCCAGAGCGAGCGAGCCGGGTGGGAGAAGAAGCCTGAAGAGCTGCTTCGGCTTGCGCCCCAGGGCGCTAAGCAGTGGGCTGGAGAGGGGTGTGGAATCCGAAGGTTTGTCTTGAGCGGCGCCTCTGCAACCTGAACTCGAAGTTGAGTAAGAGGCCGCGTCAATGACGGAAGGGGGTGAATTTGGCTCGAGAACCCCTTTCTCGCTTCTGTTGCTGCGTCTTGGGCCCCCGACTTAACGGTGAAGCTGTTGGGTGGGGGCGTAGAGCATATCCTGATTGAGCGTTAGTCTGGCGGCCCTGCCCCCCTGCTCGGTCGTACCTCGAGAAACTGAAATGTTGGAGAGACATGGCTGGCTTCAGGGGTGTGAATGGCAAGCCAGGTCTAAATGTTCATGTCATTTATCGCATATCCGTCTCGATGTGAGGCTAACATGTTTTTAAGCTCCCTCCTTGAGGTTTCTGAGGGACGGCTCTCTGACGTTTGGAGTGTTTTCATTTTTCCACTTTGAGCTTGGTTCCCCCACCCACTTTTAAAATTAGTATGTAATGTACATATTTTGGGGGTACATGTGATTTTTGATACATACATACAAGGTGTAATGATAAAATCAGGGTAATTGGATGTCCAACGCCTCAAACATTTATCCTTATGTCGGGAACATTCCAGTTCTTCTCTTCTAGCTATTTTGAACTATTCAATACATTATTGTTAACTGTGGCCACCCTATTGTACTATCGAACACCAGGTTTTATTCCTTCTATTTAACTAATTTTTTTTGTACCCATTAACCAATGTCTTCATCCTTCTACCCTTCCCAGCCTCTGGTAACCACCAGTCTACTCTCCATATTCAATGACATCCACTTTTCTAGTTTCCACATATGAGTGTGAACATGCCATATTTGTCTTTCTGTGCCTAGCTTATTTCATTTCACATAATGACCTCCAGTTCCATCCATGTCGTTGCAAGTGACAAGATTTCATTCTTTTTTGAGACTGAATAATATTTCATTGGGTATATATACCACATTTTCTTTATCCATTCATCTGTTGATGGACACTTAGTATTTTGGTTGTTGTGAATAATGGTGCAGTAACCGTGGGAATGCAGCTATCTCTTCTATGTACTGATTTCCTTTCTTTTGGATATGTATACCCAATAGCGGGATTGCTGGATCATATGTTAGTTCTGTTTGTAGTTTTTTGAGGAATCTTCATTCTGTTTTCCACAGTGGCTGCACTAAATTACATTTCCACTAACAGTGTACAAGCATTCCCCCTTTTCTGAATCTTTGCCACCATCTGTTATTTTTATGTATTTTTAATAAAAGCTGTTTTAACTGGTATGAGATGATATCATTGTGGTTTTGATTTGCATTTCCCTGATTAGTGATGTTGAGCCTTTTTTCATATACCTGTTGTCCATTTGTATGTCTTCTGTGGAGAAATGTCTTCAGATTTTTTGCTTATTTTTTAATTAGATCCTTTTTTGCTATTAAATTATTTGACTTTCTTATATACTCTGATTGTTAATCGCTTGTCTGATGGATAGTTTTGCAAATGTTTTCTCCCATTCTGTAGGTTGTCTCCACACTCTACCAGTTGTTGCCTTTGCTGTGCAGGTTTTTAACTTGGCATGATCTCATTGGTCTATTTTTGCTTTTGTTGCCTTTGCTTTTGAGATCTTACCCAAAACATCTTTGCTCAGACTGATGTCTTGAAGTGTTTCTCCAGTGTTTTCTTTGAGTGGTTTCATAGTTTCAGGTTTTAAATTAAAGTCTGTAATCCATTTTTATTTGATTTTTGCATATACTGAGAGATACGGATCTAGTTTCATTCTTCTGCATATCGTTATCCAGGTTTCCCAGCACAGTTTACTGAAGAGACTCTTTTCCCTAATACGTGTTTTTGATGCCTTTGTTGAAAATGAGTTGGCTGTAAGTGTGACACTCAGCTTTTAACATTCTTATCCATTTCTGTGGTCTTGTGGAATGCTTTGTCATTTATTCTGACTGAATCAGTTATGTTTTTATGATATCACATCTGTGAAAATAGTGACCTGTGTAAGTAATATTCATGCTTAAATCCCAGTACTAATTTTAGGCAATGGTTACAGCTATATGTGATATATCACATTGCCTTTTTTGAATTTAAAAACTAATTTCTATTTTCTTATGAAGTAAGTGGCAGTGGAGGAGAAATAGGGGTTTGATATTTGGTAGCCAGTTTTCCTAGATAATCATTTTAAGTAGTTATTCTGCAAATTACTTTTCTGATTTTTGTTATCTGATTCAGTTCTTCCTATTTGGCACCTTTTTGGTATTTTGTTACCTCAAATGGGGGACTGGTGAAATCTATTATCACTTGAAACTCTTCCTCATTCATAAAGACTTTGCTTTTTACCCTTTCTTTTTTTTTTTCTTTTCAAATTTTATTTCTTGTTTTACTTTAAAATTTTCATTTTCTTTTTACCACTATATTAACAAGAATTACCTATTTCTTTAAGCAACTTGATTTAGTATCATTCTTTTCCTTTACTCAAAAGCAAAAGGCTTTTTTTAAAAAAAAAATTCCTCTTCATAATTTTCAGGTTGTGAATTTAATCTGAATTTGCTGAATCTCACTGTTTTGCTTTTCCTTTTCTCCGTTTGATTGGAATAATACAGCCTAACATTTTAATAGTGGTAGGTAAGCTGTAAACTTCTTGAAAACATAATTCATATTGAGTTCCTCTATAGTAGAGGGTCAGTAAATTTGTTGAATTACTTAATAAATGGACCACCTTGACAATTCCTATTCAATAGATCAGTTATTGCCCCCTCCCTCCCATTTTATGCATAGGTCTCAGAACATATTTGAAAGAGACTTACAGGTCATTAAACTGCAGGCAGAATCTTGAAACTTGTCTAAAGCCATTTCACTCTCTTCACTTTCTACCTAATTGGGACACCCGTTATGAAATATTTCAGAAGTCCTTGCTGTAGATTCCCAAAGTTTCTGTTCTTGATGCCCTTAGTGTCCCTACACCAAAAGAAATACCTAACAGTTCCATTTATTAAGTAGTTTACTCCAAAGAATTTAAAAGAATTTATTTCTTAACAACTTTATGTCTGTTTAAAAAATTAGTATACATAAATTGGGGGGAGTAATATTTGTGATTAATTCTTAACTGCAGTTCCTTACTAATGAAATGTACTCACTTATTGGTACTGTACAGCTTCAAGCCTTGAAATCAGATTTGACACCACCACTGCATTTCATGTTTCACCTTGATTTTCTGTGATAGCACCAAAATCTCGGTTGCACAAAGTTATGATGTCACTGAAAGGAATGTAGAGCAATCTACTCAGTTGAAATGGTGCTCTACTTGAAGCTAGTAGTTTCTGTGATATCTTCCAGATGACAGATCCTGATGCATCTGTTATAGTCCCCAACACACAATTTGGGAACCAAGGCTATAGAGTAAAGATCAGAAGAGAAATGAAACTTGTATTTGTATATCCCCACTTCATTTGTCAGTTTTAATGCCAATAGTTACTTTTATGAATAAGATTGTAGAATTTGGGGGGATTATAATTAGTACTACCATATTCATAAATTAATACATAATATGTATCAATTAACATTTTTTAATATTCTCTCTACAATGAAGTTTTTTAAAAATCCTAGTTAGTCGTGGAAATTAAATGTAGTTAAAATTGTTTTAAAGTCTTAGTGTTTACGAATATCAAATTTTTGCCATTCTAGTGTTGGTGTATGAAGTTTTGCCATTAATTTAAGTAATCAACAATGGAAAAGCCTGCAAATGCAGAAGAATATGAAAAGATGTCTCTTGAACAGGCAAAATCCTCCGTAAATTCTGAAACAGAGTCTTCATTTAGTATTGATGAAAATACAACAGCTTCTGGGATTGGGCTTTCTGAAAAGACTAGTATCTGTGAGCAAGCAGACACACCAAAAAAGAGGAAAGAGTTTGAAGATAATCTTTTAAAGGAAAGTTCCAGTTGTGGGAAAGACACTCCATCCAAGAAAAGAAAACTTGATGCTAAAATTGTCCCAGAGGAAAAAGGTTCTGGTGATGATGAAGGCATGTCAAAGAAAAGAAAAAGAGAAACTGATGATGTTCTAAAAGATGAACCTTCTACTGGAGATGGCACTCAAAAAAAGAGAAAAATAGAACTTGAGGATGTTCCTGAAAAGCAGAAAGTATGTTGAATCTATTTTATTTGTAATAGAGTATGTTCATTTGAAATGTATAGAGCAGCAGTAGAATAGTACTATGTTATTTTAGAACTCTTGTTCGACTAGAAACTTGAAAACCAGTGTTTATAGTTTGCTTTTTCTTAATGTTTTAAAAAAGCCAAGAGTATGAGGTCCAAGTGATTTACCCTTTTCCTTTTTTATTAGGTGTTCATCTCCTCTATCTAAAGAAGTTAAGATTATTACTTAAAATGATATATTTCAAAATCATACCCAGCTTTAATAATGTAATTCCTTAAACTATAATTGTTTCCAACTTTTTATGTATTTTCCATACAGTTTTAGTTCAGTGGATGCAAATGCCTGATATTTAGCAAGGAAGTTATAGAACAAGGGACAGCAAGTCATTTTCATCTGGGAATACTATGTTAGAAAGGAATCTGAGGCAGAATCTGGAGTTGAGGAAAAGAGTACTTTAATGAATGTGTAAAATTCTACCATTGGCCCTGAAGAGGAAAGTGGCCAGTAGGCCAGGCTTTTGTTGTTTGTGGAGTGTGAATCCTTGTAATGGAGGGGTGCTTATATTTTAAATGCAGTTTCCAAATTTTTATTAGCAGAACCATAGGTAAAAGAGGAGGCACTTCTTTGACTGAAAAGGGAGGTGGGAGAATCTGAAGCCCTTTACTTACTGTGGCATTTTTACAGAATACCTAGCTCCTCAAGGAGCACAGATTAAAAATTGCTGGGTTACAAATAGCATGTAATGGTAACATAATAATAGAAATCACTGACACTGAATGTATCCTGCTGAGTTCTAATCTCTTTATATACAAGATCTTATTTAATTCTCACAATGGATTTATAATAATAGGTAATTATAGCTTATTCCTGTTTTATTCCATTTGAGGAACACCATCCACTGACTGTCATTTATTGAATTGAATAAATTGAAACTCTGGAAGAGTACTGGTTTTATTAAGACATTGACACTAAAATTATTATAAATGAAAGATCATGATGAATATTTTAAACCTAGAGATGTCTTTTCAAATAGGGAACAGGAGAAAACAAACCTTAGGCCTGATGATAATTAGTGGGATTCCTGTGGTTAATCCATTGCTCAGTGAAGTTTATAGGTTTCAGTAGTCTGCCATTCTTTCATAGGTCATGTGTTCTGAGGCTTACTTTTAGCATATTCTGATCCTTGATTTTGTTCCATTCTCTTTTATTTTCAGAACCTGGAAGAAGGACACAGCTCAGCAGTAGCTGCCCACTACAATGAACTTCAGGAAGTTGGTTTGGAGAAGCGTAGTCAAAGTCGTATTTTTTACCTAAGAAACTTTAATAACTGGATGAAAAGTGTTCTCATTGGTATGATTGCATTTTGCCTTTTAGCTTGGAATATTTTATTGTAGCTTATGTTTCATTTTTTCTTTGCAGTGGTTTAACAAACAGCAAGCTACCTGGGCCTTTAATTCCTCTTCACTTAATTACCAAACCTTGACTTACAAAGCTGGAGCCAAAACTAGGCCTTCAAGATAAATTCTTTTAATATTTACTTTTGGTTGACTACATAAGATATTAATGAGAATTTAATTGACATTAAGTTAATCAGGCTTTCAAAAGTCAGTGTGCTTTTATACTTAGAATTAAGGTTTCCTAGTGCTATTAAGTAATTATTCTATTTCATTCTAATAATTTTGAAGTACTGGCATACTGTTAGATTAAACATTCAGGTTCCATTAAGTCAAGATTATAGGCAGTGTCTTGATTTTTTGTCTCTAGTTCTTTAATGAGCTGGCAAAGGTCATGTGTGTTAATTGTCCATTGATCTTGTTTTTCTTGTATCGTTTCTTGGAAGAGATAAAGTTTACTTTGAGGATTGACAATCAACCTTTTGGAGCAAGCATTTAATCTGTGGAAACTCAACCTTTGAAATTAAAATGAGCATATAAAATATGATTCAGAATATAATTATTATTGCTTTGTATATCTAGTGTATTAAGTAGTCAGACTCTTAAACGAGTTTAGATGATTTTAAAATCCTGTGTGTTTTGTAGTTTTTCATAATAAAGATTTTTTTCTTTCAGCCAGTCTATGAAAAATCGAGAATGCTTTCTTAATTATACTAGAAAGAATAATATACTAGTTATGGGTACTTCCTACTAGTTTTGATGATAATTTACTAATTTTCAGAGATAAATTATCCATTCTGAGAAGTATTAGGAGTGGGAACTACCATGTTTCCTCGAAAATAAGACCTACCTGTAAAATAAGCCCTAGCAGGATTTCTAAGCATTTGCGCAATATAAGCCCTACCCCGAAAATAAGACCTAGTGATGGGCGTGGGTACGCAGCGTTTCTGCACAACCATGTATTTGGTCATGGACGGTAAAGAAGACGAGCAGCCCTTCTCATCTGCTCCATCATGACAGCTACTATCCCAGAGGTGACCAGAAAGGTGCAGGCTCCCCCTGTCAGATCCCAGCCATCCTGTGCGTGCTGCAAGCTGAGGCTTTGAGGGGAAAATAACACATCCCCTGAAAATAAGCCCTAGGGTGTCTTCTTGAGGAAAAATAAATATAAGACCCTGTCTTATTTTCGGGGAAACACGGTAACTAGGCTTATTTTAAGCACATTTTATTTTCTATCTTTGGTTTTTCACATTCCTGTTTTTTTACAAATATTTGATTGATTGGACTCTGCCAGTGTCAGCTAGGGTAATGAGTATTCACTTTTTTAGGGTTAATATGGCATTTTCAGCCTCTGCTCTTAAGCTTCTTTCTAGACCCTCGTCCTAATTTCTTTTTTAGCTTTTCTCTTTCTTCCTCATTATCCCCAGTGATGCAGATAACTTATCATGGAATATTTTTTATAATGTACCATTTCCTCATGTTTTTTTTTCATTGAGGAATATTTTTGCATCCTTATTTTTCATGTTGTTAAATATGTTATTTTTATAATCAGGAAAACGGGTAGGTTTTAAAAAGACTTGAGTCAGACTTGGCAAAATTTTCTCTCTCAGCATATTCATAGTATTGTTTCCTTCTTCAGGTGTCTAGCCACTCTCTCAGTGAATGCTTTACAGTCTGTACCTGTCTTTTAGGTCCTAATGTAGTCAGTGTGATCTGTGGGAGCTTTCTCTCTGGCTTTTTCCTTTTTCTTCTCAGTACTCTGTTATTCATTTTCTCTTTCTTCTTGTTGCTTATAGCTTAGTAAATAGTGTGGTTGTTGAATATGATAAAGATTTTTTTGAAAACAGTGTTTCATGATGATTTCCCCTTAATCAGTCTTACTATATAGAAATAAAGAGATTTTGTAATTATTTTTCATTCTTATATTTTTTATGCTGTTAAGATTGATGGCAGAAAGTTAAATATTATGGAGCTTCTATTGGGAGTTACTTTAAGATCCTACAGACAGTGAAAGTATTTGTGCAGACTCCATTAAAATAGTACACACCTGAACTAGAAAGTGTTAAACTCAGTGATAAAGATAGGGAGAGTGGATGTAGGATTCAGTATTATATATCAAGTTTTAGAATTGCTGAATACTTCACTTGTCAGAGAATATTAATGTGCTTTGAACTGATATTTGAACAATTTGTCTATTGATATTTGTGGACCTACTGAGTTTATTTGTTGGCTATTAATGTTATTTGGTATACTAGGGTATTTAAAGATTCTGATGATGGTAAAACTAAAAGGTACAGGTTTTTTACTAGTTCTTGTATTTCTTGTGGTGGCAAGCCTGACATCTTTTATGATAATCAAGCACTCTTATTCTATAACTACTTGATTTACTTGTGTGTATAATAAGTTAAACACCTAGCTATGGAAAGGAGACAACTATCAAAAAATTATGAATAATTAGGTTTTCTCTTATTCTGAACAACTATTGGATCTTTTTGTATTGATTAGAATTTAAAATGTCTGCCATTTAATGTTGAATCAATTCTGAAAGTAACCTTCAAAAAGCTGCCTTAAGTTTCTAAAACACCAGACACATAGTCTTTCATCTTTAATGATAGAGGATTGTGTTAATTAACTCTTTGTTGTATTTTGAAATACTTACCAAAAGTTATGAATTAACTACATAAATGAATAATTGTTTATATTACATATGAGGCAGAGGTTAGTAGGTAATTAGAGATAATAGTTTATGCTTTAGTAAAAATGAAAAAGTGATCATTTATGATGACTGATTTTTCTCTTTTAGGGGAATTTTTAGAAAAGGTACGTCAGAAAAAAACCCGAGATATCACTGTTTTGGACCTGGGATGTGGTAAAGGTGGAGATTTGCTGAAGTGGAAAAAGGGAAGAATTAGCAAGCTTGTTTGTACTGGTAAGGTAAATAATGATTGGAAAAGAGTAATTTGTGGTCAGTCAGGTGAATGGAAAATAAGAAAGGATCTACTTAACAACGTGGTGCTAAAATACCTAATGGCAAGATATCTAGGGTCTATTCTTGGGATGGGTGTTTTTTAAAATTAGTTATAAGACTTTTTGCTAATGGTTTTGTATAATAATATGGTTAATGAACCTGGGATAATTTGTCATTTTCGAAAGGAAGGAAGCTATCAGAGATGGTAAGTCATTTCTAAAGGACAAACTTGAAAAAGTTCCACTTGCCAAGATAAGACAATTTGTACATCAAAAAGAATAGTGTTTGGACAAGTCATATAAAGGAAAAAGCCTCATCTTGAGGTTTCTAAGCAGTCTTGGAGGTTGCTAAGAAACTCACTATTCTGAAACTCATAAATTAAGGGGAAGAAATCATACATTTTTCTTACCTCCCCGGTGTAAACAGTATTTTAAGGTAACCAAATGGTTGAAAAGAGCAATTCCTCTCTATTGAAAAATTCTAACAAATAAATAAAGGAGGAATGATAGAATTAGAAGATTACTGTTTTTCACCCAAATAATAGATCTAGGCAACAATTTTCAAAAGATGCTGAAGCCTTTGGGTGAAAGGTTGATAGGAATTTAATAAATGAATGAATCAAACACCCAAAGCTTGGTGGTCAGTTATAACACTGAAGATGGACAAGCAGAGTTCACATTCTTTTTTTATTTTTGGGTTATGGGAAATACATGTTACTATCACCAAAGTACTGCCTAAATCAGCAGTTCTAAAATTTTTTGGTTTTATGAGCCCTGTAAACTCTTAGAAATTGTTGAGGACTCCAGAAAGCTTTTGTGTATGTGGTGATATCTATTGATATTTACTATATTAGAAACTAAAGCTGAGAATTTTAAAAATATTTTTAATTTATTAAAGTAAATTTAGTGAGAAATCTGGCTTTTTTTCTTTTTACATTTTTGTAAATCCCTTAAGAGTCTGGAATAAGAGGAGACAACTGAACTCTCAAATCTGTTTTTGCATTCAGTATATTGTGATCTTATTTTGGTTGATAAGTAGTTATAAACGGAAGGAGTATATTGATAGCCTTTTTTAATAGTTGTAGATATTCCTCTTTGATACTACATCAAAACTTAACAAGTGGTAATATCTTAAGGTTAGTTATAATATGGAATCTGAGACTTTATTGATGAACTTTTCTTACTGTGTTATATTCAAATCTATTACTTTGTGATGCAATTCCTTCATGATTTTATAATATTTGGAAAATATTGTTTACTAAAGTTATGTAGATCTTCTACATTTGGCATCAAGAAATCACATTTGTTTAATATCACCGCTGATCAGAAAAGTCCACGTACTGGAAAGAAGTCTAGCACGTGGTGGTCTAAGTTTTTCAGAATTGTATTTTTTCCTTGAAAGTCAGGTTTTATCTTTGGCAATAAATATGCTATCCATTGTTTTCCTTTAAGTGACAGGTTCACTTTGTTCATCTTCAAGAATATATGTGCCAGGTACTCAAGTCTGAATAACCATAGTTTGTCAGTCATTTTTCCAAGTCAAAATGATTTTCTATGAAAAAAGTGGCCAGTATAGCTCACAACTCTGAACAGTCACACCAAGCCTGTTATTTATGGTGACCATCACAGTTTATGTGGCAGAAATGTTTTGTTATATCCCATTTCATCACACAATATTAAAGATATGTATCCTAGAGCCAAGATTTAATAAAATTAATTTTTACTGCTTTATCAAGGGCATTCCTAAATGAAAAACTGGCTTTTCCCCCTGCCTAGTATGTAGTGGTGAAGAATATATGGAGTACTACCATACTGTTTAGTACCACTGCTTTTGTATTGTAATAAGGTACCAGTATTTTACCCACCATTGCCTTTGCATCATCAGTGCAAATCTCAAAATAGGGAAAAGGACAAATGACATTTTATTATAAAAACAGAAAGTTGGTTTTTCCAAAAGTGGGCTTTTAGATAGTGTTAAATTTTATAATTCAGATTGGAATGTAAACTTTCTACTTTTTTCTTTGAATAAGCATTTAAAAATCATGAGAACTTTTCTGGTATCAGTACCTATTGAGAAAGCTTTTAGTTCCTTTTGAAAAATAATAGCATATTTGCATTGGAACAAAGACTTTTGTTTTAAAGGAAATAGAAGCTTTTCACTGGGGCTAAGGCTGGATTTCATGCTGAAGTTTATTAGTTGAGATCAGTCATGATTTGTGCCATTCTGTCTGGACAGTTACTATCACCTTTCTGTCCTTCCAGATATTGCTGATGTTTCTATCAAACAGTGTCAGCAGCGATATGAAGACATGAAAAATCGTCGTGATAATGAATATATTTTCAGTGCAGAATTTATAACTGCTGACTGCTCAAAGGTACAGTTTCTTTTTTTGGCCAATTTATTTTTTACATTTTTAAAATGTAAAATGATTTGTTTGGGTAAATGATTTGTTTTAAAAATCTCACTTTTTAAAATGTGCTTTGAAACATTAAAAATCTTAAGGACATGCATTTTCACTTTCAACTAGAAATTCTATTATGATAAATTCCCTTAAATGACCCACCAAGCACTTCTGGTAATTTTTTACTTAATTTGAGTTGTTGAAATCACTTGTTGCTCTTCTGTTTGGACAAGATTTATTTTCCATTATTTTGAAATAGAACTGAACTTAAGTATGTTTTTGTTCACCTTGTAATTTATTAGGGTACTTTCCCAACATGTCAGAGTGTGATAGGGTTTTTTCCACCTTCCAAACAACTTGAATTTTTTTAAATGCTAAAGACCAGGTATTTTTTTTTAACCCAAGTTATCAAGTTATTGTTGAATGCCATTTTAGTTTAGCTCCCAAGTAAAGCTGGTGAAAGGATCAACTTTAAATGTCATATTTGACCGATTTATTTTTAACATGATTTCAGAATCCCTAAGTTTTTAAATACCATGAAAATGGAAATCAGATTATTCTGTTAAACCAAAATAAATGATTAATTTCTTTATGGCCCTTACTGCAGAAGAGAAAGGATAGGTTGAAGACTGTGAGGAAAAGGAAGAACCTTAAATTCTAGAAATTAATTTACTAAAAAGTTTTTAATTTGTGTTGTAGTTACTTTGAACTCTTAACCTGTTTTAATTTGTTTTAGGAACTTTTGATGGACAGATTTCATGACCCAGGAATGTGCTTTGACATCTGCAGTTGTCAGTTTGTCTGTCATTACTCGTTTGAGTCCTATGAGCAGGCTGATATGATGCTCAGAAATGCCTGTGAGAGACTTAGTCCTGGGGGCTATTTTATTGGTACTACCCCCAATAGCTTTGAACTGATGTAAGTACTTCTAAATATATTGTAGTTTACAAAATATTTGGTATTGAGCATACAATATTAAGCAGTAAATGTTTATCAGAAATAGATTTTACCAAACATGCCATGTTAATCTCACAAGTGCTGAACATTTTGATAATGTATTTGAGTAGATATTCAAAGTTTAGGTTCAAAAGACAAATTTACGGATGAACTTTTAAAACCTCTTTATGTGTTAGGAGACCAAAGTTATAGTGGTAGGCAAAGTCCAGGTCAGGTACACAGAGGCTTAACCAGCTGTCATGAGAGTGATTACTACTTCCAGCCGATTTTTTTTGGTAAGCCTGCTAGTGATCTTTTAGTATATTGCTTCTTAAAAGTAGCTCAAATCCAATTAAAAAGCTAATCAAGTGTCTTTTAAAGTTGTATCATGTAATTTTTCACGTGCATAGTCTGACAAAATAAGTGTATGCTATTCACAATTTTAATCTTTTTATTTTGGTTGGGGGATAACCCTGATAGAAGACGCCTGGAAGCTTCAGAAACAGAATCATTTGGAAATGAAATATATACTGTGAAATTTCAGAAGAAAGGAGATTATCCTTTATTTGGCTGCAAATATGACTTCAACTTGGAAGGTGTTGTGGATGTCCCTGAATTCTTGGTGTATTTTCCATTGCTAACTGAGTAAGAATGCTGTTAATCTGTTACTCTTCTCTTTTTGTCTTAAGAGAGAAAGAAAAGGGGGAAAAAAATCAGTGTTGCTTTTCATTCCTTATTTTAAATGTGGCCCAAAGAAAAAGTATAACCTTGCAAAAAAGCCTTATATCTAGGATTGGTGCCATAGGTCTCTTAACAGCCTAACTTACTTTTCTTTCATTCTTGGAATTATTTTACCCTGTGGCTAAGAAAGGGAGCCAGTTGCCTTCACCTTGTGGCACAAAATGACTGCCATTGGAAATAGCAAATTTTTTTTTTCCAAGTGACTGCTAGTAACTTTGGTAATATACAATAAGTCTTCATCAATCAAAGACCCTCCTTTTGACAGAGAGAGGTATTAAAAGTTGCTTGCATTTCACTACAACTTTGAAGTTGCCTGTGTCTCCAAGGCAGTGTTGGTAGTAAAATCCTGATTCAGGAATGTCTTCCCCCATGCGCCTGACTTCCTCAGAGTCCTGGCAAACTGTACACATGGGAAAAGCTGGGGGTTACAGGCTTTCTCAGGTAAGGCTTCAAGGCCTTGTGATATACCTTGTTCACCAGAATTTCCCTGACAGGGAAAGCATAAAAGTCAACTTAAATATAGGCCACATCATAATTGATCAAACTTGATTTTCTACTTGTTAAAAACAAAAATTTTTTATTTTGAATATTGAGAAAAAGAAGAGCTTTATTGTCTCCTTATTTTTGGTTGGTGATTATTTGAATGGTGACTCAGTCTGTAAAATTACAGGTATAGGATTTCTAGGAGTTCTATAATATGTAAAAATTTTATATATTATATTTTAATATAAGAAAGTCAAATAGCATTGTGACTTAACATGAGAAAAATCCTATGCACAATTTTACAAATATAAGCAATTTATAAAATTTAAAAATTTAAATTACATTTTGTTTTTTAATTTTTAAAATTAGTACACTTTGGCAAAAATGTTACTGCTTTTAACTTTATGGAAGAAGAAATTAAACAGTTGTTTTTGGTATCTTTTGTATGTTTAGTGTGTTAGCTTTTTAGTTTTTGGTTAACTAAGTTGGTGATTTTAGCATACCCCAAAAGATAAAGAATAAAACAAAAGATTTTTTAAATGTTAAGCAAACGCTAGCAGTCTTTTTCACTTAAAATTGCCTAGTGATCATAAACCTATTAATATAAAGTCATAAGTCATCAGTTTAATGTCTAATTTTTAAAAAATTATTCATTAAAACAGGTTTTGGATGAGACAGAATCTGAAAATGTATAGGGATTTTGAGATGCCCTTTTGCCATTTCGTTAAGAAACTGAGGCTGGGTGCGGTGGCTCACGCCTGTAATCCTAGCATTCTGGGAGGCCAAGGTGGGTGGATCGTTTGAGCTCAGGAGTTCGAGACCAGCCTGAGCAAGAGTGAAACCCCATCTCTACTAAAAAATAGAAAGAAATTAGCCAGACAACTAAAAATATATAGAAAAAATTAACTGGGCATGGTGGCGCATGCCTGTAGTCCCAGCTACTTAAGAGGCTGAGGCAGGAGGATCACCTTAGCCCAGGAGTTTGAGGTTGCTGTGAGCCAGGCTGATGCCATGGCACTCTAGCCCGGGTAACAGAGTGAGACTCTGTCTCAAGAAACAACAACAAAAAAAAAAACAAAACAAAAATAATTAGCTTTTATATAGCAAAACCTATTCATAATTGTCAAATTGGTTCTCAGTTCTTTGTAAGTATGATATTTTTTAAGTATAAAACTTGGTTTAATTTCTAAAGGCTTATTTTGGAGATTTATGAAAGAAAAGTAATTGCCTAGAATAAAAGAGACTTGCCTTTGTTCATGTTGTCTCTCCAAGAAGGGCTAATTCAGATAACAGAATCCTGCATTACAGTGCCTCTTAGGTACAAATCCCGCAGCCCTCCCATGTTTCCCCTTACCCTGTCCCCTCAACTGTCACCCTACACATAAGCCCTCTGCTTACCTTTTCAGGATTTTTCCCCTTTTCTTCCTCTCTTCCTATACATGCTGCCTGAAATCATCTCCAAGCTCCCTCATGTTGCTACAGAAATATAAACTTGGCAAATTCAGTGAAGGGAAAAAAACAAGCAAACAAACCTGAGGGTCTAACAGGGAGACCTAATGCAGCTGAAGATTTAAGGAAGACACCTTTAGAGAAGTGATGTTTAAGTCAGGATCTAAAGGAGGAATAGAGGTAGCCAGTTGAAGACTGGAAGGAAGAATGTCCCGACAGGGGGATAGTGTGTGTGAGAGCCCTGAAGTGGGAAAGCTGGCAGTTCAAGGAATTGAGAGAAAGCCGTTGAGACTGGATCTGAGGGAGGCCAAGCCTAAGAGGCTCAAGATGAGGCAGCATCCCTTTATAAATGAGTGCCTTAGAGGCCATGTTCAAGGCTTTTGGCTTGTGTCCTAAGTGTGCTGGAGCCCAGGGAAGGATGTTAAAGGAGGCAGTGACATGACTAGGTATGTATTTCTGAAAGCTTAATCCAGCTACGGTTGGAAAATTCATTGAGGGAGAGTAAGAATGAAATAGGAGATGGGCACAGTGGTTCCTGCACTGGTACTGCTGAGTGGGGATGCGGATGGAAGCAGGTGGTGGCAAATGTGGACCTATTTGAAGTGGACGTTCTCCCAGTAAGGTAGAGAGGCATTAGTGGGTGTAGGAAAGGGAGGTGGCATGAATCATTAGATGGATCTACTGAGATAGGATTGGCAGAGAAAAAATCCAGTGAGGTTCAGCCCTAGATATGGGAAGCCAGAGAATGCCAGTGACACATCCAGGTGAAGATTTCTAATAAGCAGTGGCATCTATGGGTGTGACAAAAGAGAGAGCTGAGCTGCAGATAACTTCAGCTCTCTTCAGGAGGGTAAGTGTAGGCTCTGGGTCAAACTCAGGACCTTAAAGTTTAGAAGTTGGGTAAAAAAGAAAACTCAGAACAAAATAAAAAACTGCAAAGAAGCAGTTTGAGATGTCAGGTAAAAATTAACAGTGTGTCTTGCCAGAGAAGCCAAGAGATGAGAGCAAATCTTTCAATAAAGAAGTTGGCAGCTGTTTTCAGTGCTGGTGTTAATGGAATCAGTAGGAAAGAATGTCCTGTAGCCCTTCTTCCGTTTCACAACACCTGCGGCTTCCTCTCATTTTGCTTCCTGACCTATTTGTTATACTAATAGAGAGCTATCTGCAGCCCCCTGAAATTTAGAATGCATGTTTCTTTCTGGCATGCTTATGAATATGTTACTCTTAATTCATTTTGCATTACTCTATTGTGAATTTATGAAGGAAGTGGTAGCTTTTTAAGTTAAGTCTAGAAGATGTCACTGTTACGCAAAAGTAAACTGTTGAGGAATTACAAACATTTTGGAAACCTTTTCATTAATCTTTTTTGGACAGAATGGTGAAGAAGTACAATATGAAACTAGTCTACAAAAAAACATTTCTGGAATTCTATGAAGAAAAGATTAAGAACAATGAAAATAAAATGCTGTTAAAACGAATGCAGGGCCTAGAGGTGAGTATTTAGAAAAGTTACAAAAAATTCCAGATCATGAGGAACTTGTATGGCTGTTTTTGAGATCCTTCAAGGCTCTTTAGACACTAAATAGTTACCTATGTTACACAGATTATAACTGCTCTGGATTCTTCAGCAACTAGGACAGAGCTTGATATAGAAACTGCATGGTGGGTAGTCAGTAAATACTTGATGAAAGAATGAATACTACTTTTATCAAATTCTATTTTCTAGATAATACTGCTTTAAAATAGGATTTCTCAGCCTCAGGACTGTTGACATTTTGGACTGGATAATTCTCTGTTGTGAGATGCTGTTCTGTGCATTATAGGATATTCAGTAGCATTCCTGGCTTCTACCCACTGGATGCCTGCCAGTAGCACCCCTGCATCCCAGTTATGACAGCCAAAAAATGTCTCCAGCCATTGCCAGATATCTCCTGTTGGGGCAGAATTGCCCCCAGTTGAAAACCACTTCTTTACAACAATGTCCTTTGGTTACAACAGTAATTTAGAACCTTCCTGGCTAGTATCCAAGACAAGCTCGTACCACAAGTAATTTTGTTCTATGATGACTCTATAGTGAGGTTCCAGTCTTTTAGACTGTTGTTGCTGACCTTGCTTCACCTCCTGGACTACAGTGCTTCTAATGCAGAAGTGAAGGTAGTCTATCTAAGTTTTAAACATACAGCCATTGATTAATTGCTTTCCCTTTTTCTCTTTATCAAACAGTATTTAATTAGACAAATCTAAATTATTTGTTGAGCATTTTTGCTATTAATCTGCAGAATCATATTTGTCAAATAGGCATTAAACTTCTTTAGAGAGTTTATTCAATTCAGAATATTCTTTTAAGTACTTTAAGCACATTCTATCTTATATGTCCTCATAATTACCCCCATGAAGTAGGCAAAGCAGTTACTTTTCATGTTTTACGTGAGCAGCCTGAGGCTCAGAGGATAAACGACTTGTCCAGGGTCACATGGCTACTGACTTGGGTTTTCTTCAGTTTTTATAGGTGGTATTCAAACAAAAATCTCCTATTGAAGTTGCATCCAAACCCAGCCACCCCCACAATTTTGAGTGGGAGAGTCTTCTTTAAACCCTGAATTGTCTTTGAAACCCATAATCAACAAAATGTTCCATTCTTTTTAGTATATACGGTACAATGAGTTTATAAAGGGCCTTTGGAGAAGGAAGAAGACTGAGGGGAAAGGCAGAGAAGCAGGAGAGAGCAGGGACTGTTTGAAGAAATACTAGTAACTTTCCTATTTCTTTAGCAGTCTTCCTTCTCCCCCAGTACTGCCCTGGAGGATGTGACCTTTCATGACGGCTGTTTGGGTACATGGGCAGTAATAGCATGTAATTTGAAAAAGTCCTTTTGTTTCCCTGCTTCTTGACCAAGTCACTACTGTAGGCTTGTAAAGGAGTTGGAGCAGGAAAGGACATGACCCCATAAGAGTTAAGACATTATTTGGGTGGACAGTTTGTGGGGACATTGAGACCACACCAGAGGTGGAAAAAGCAGTCAGGATGCTACTGCTTTAGTCCAGGTCAGAGATTTAAATGGATGTATTTCTTGATATTTGCTGTAAAAGGTTTTTTCCTGAAGCATTCATCTTTCAGATGGGCTCCGCACTAGAGAAACTTCTCTGCTTTCATGGAGCACTGGAGCAGGGGAAGAAAGAATGAAAAGATGCATGTGGGCCAAGGAACTGTAGTTACAGTCCTGATGCCTATTTTCCTTTTTTTCACCAGTGAACTTATTCTGGGAACAGTTCTGGAAAAGTAACTCCTTTGAGAGGAGACTTACCAGGATATATACATTTTAGAAAATTTTGAAAAAAAGATCAGTTTTGCAGCTTTATAATCATGTATATGGGTTGGTCTTTCGAAATGATCAATAGAACAGAGAAACTGGAAGTCCAGTGATAGGCACAAAATCATGCACAGGAGTCATGATGAATTGAAGAAACAGATTTACAACAGAATAGTTTGGTAGTCATTCAAAATAAAGTTCTGATACTTTGTAATATGGCAAAACTACAACACTTGAAATAGAAATTCAGTAAAACTTAGTGATAGTAAATGTTCTTTCTTATATCCCTTGCGTTAAGATGTAATAAAAAGTAAAGTTGCTCATGCTGACAATGTTGAAGTCCCCAGTAGCCAAATACTTTTTAAACAGCAAATAAATATTAAATAGCTTAATTTCCAATGCCTGAGCTTGTTCTAGGATACTTATAAAGAAAAGGGGAAAAGAAGATAGCAAAGTAGATATTCATGGATCATTTTCTTAAAAGTTTAAGAATTATCATATAAATGGCTGCATTATGAAAAATATGTAACCTTTGTAGAGTGGATGATCATTCTGTTAAATAAAGTAATTTGAAAACATTTGGCCAATATACCTTTAAACCAGCATTTTTTTCTGACCCTTCTTCAGACTCTTACATAAATATGGGAACTGTTTGTGCTTTGAAGGTTGGATTATATTTTTTTATCTTCTTAAACTCACATTTTTTTTATCTTAAATAGGATTCTCTGTTGACTTAACATTTTCATTTGTATTCTAATTGTTTATGCTTTTCATGGCTATTAAATTGCTATGATTTTAATATTTAGTTCTTTCAATGATACCCTCTTTTTAAGCTTTCTATTGTAACAGAAAAAGCCCTTAACTAGCAGTCAAGAAGATTCAAATATTTGCTGCTAAATGGTCCTTGTGATTAAATTCTGTAGTCTGCTCCAGCTGTAAATATCCTAAGATTGTGATAAAAGTTTACCATAATTGCTACTTTCAGAGAGAATCCTACCCCCTCTTTTTTTCCCCCCATATTTGAAAAGTATGTGTAATTTGTATTCCTAAAGTAGTAATATATAGGGATTATTCTCCTAATTATTTTATTTCAGTGATTGAGTGTGCTTAATTCTGAATTATAAAATCTTAACTAGGACTTCAATTTGCTTTCCCAGCCATATCCTGCAAACGAGAATTCTAAACTTGCCTCTGAGAAGGTGGATGACTATGAACATGCAGCAAAGTACATGAAGAAAAGTCAAGTAAGGTTACCTTTGGTAAGTTTGCATTTTTGAAAGTATTTTATAGAAATGGAAAAAAAAAAAGCATGCATTATATGGAGACTTAGGAGATTATTTCACTTCTTATAATACTTGGTCTCACTGACTTACAAATCAGATGTACAATAGTCTGTTTTCCCTAAGTTAGGATAACTTGTTAAAACTACTGGCTTACAGCATTCCACAGATAGAATGCAGGAGTCCATGATTTAAATGGAGAAACATTACATATTCATTTTTCTAACTTCTGTGTGAAAGCCTGCATTTGGGTATTAACTGTAGCTGTGACTTTGTCATCAGTAGAAATTACAGATATTTTCATAGCACATTTTTTCTAACATCTTAGAATATTATGTATCACTTTTTGACACTAATTACTAGAACTGCCATTAGATCCTATTAGTTAATGGGATGTGCAAAGCAGCACGTACTTTTTTCATATTATAAAATCTTAACTAGCTACTTAAATATAATTTATTTTGTTAGTATATTATATACTTGATTTAGTGTTTCCTTTGGAAAAATACAAAAATATTAGTTCTTTGTCCAATACTATTTGATATTTCAAAATTGGCTTTTTTCTTCATTTCCAAGTTTAAAATATAGAAACTTTTTCCAGTTGCACACACACACATGCTCTTTATACACATTCACCCTTTGGTTGACAATCTGTGAACTAGAGAATTTGACAGGGGGGCAAAAGTGTTGAGAAGATGGCCTTGAAAGTTAATCTCATTGATTTCTTTTATGTGCTCAGATCACAGTACTACTAACAGTGAATTTTATGTGTATTTATAGTGAAGTTAGGGTCTTTTGGCCACCTCTGTCCATTATTGAAAAATAACCATATGTTTACTTCCATACTGAATCTAAAATCTTTCTTTTTCTCTTTAATTTTAGGGAACCTTAAGTAAATCAGAATGGGAAGCTACAAGTGAGTATATCATTAGTGTAGGTTAACTGACAGTTCAAAAGATCCTGTTTCAAAGTTATTAAAAACTGAAAACCTTAGAGTTTTTCTGACGCATTTTAGATTGTGTGTGTTGTGTTTACACACACACAAATATATGTATATCCATACATATGTCTAATCTCCCTTTCTTGTGCAGCTGTGTATACTGTATGCAGGATGGTGCTCAGCATAAACTTTTAGGAGCATATGTATACATTTTCATTGCCTGTTTGTACTAAATAGCCATCTCTAATTGATGTCTTTACTTCAGATTTCTATTGGAATATTTGGCATATAAAACACTTCATGTATTTTATTTGGTTCTGGTCACTCAGATGTTGACAGCGAAGGCATAATACTAGAATATTTAGTGAAGCAGCAGCAAGCAGGGTATGTTAGAGGTGTGTATGATTGGGAACAAGTAATTTAGCTAAGGTCACAGAGCTAACTATGGTTAGCTGACCTAAATGATGCATCTTCTTAACCGTGGCCTCATGGAAGCTCTTGAGAAGGGACAATTTCATAAGACCTGCTGAATTGTATAGAGAGGAAAAGGAAAGATGACAAATAGGGCCAATATTTTGAGCCTGTCTCTGAATATTAAGAGCATTACTAGAAAGCGATTGGAGGATGTATTACAGACATGATTGTCCTTGACTGAGGATGTGAGCACAAACATATGTATTTTATTACTTTTTCCCTGCAGTGGAGACTGGCCACCTATCTTAGTTATCCTGTCAGTCCCAAAGTATGGTGTAAGTTTTGGTCAAGGGCATGATGGTGGTACTGGCTGTAGCTTAGAACCTCATGTTTATGTTAAGCATGGACTTAGATTCATAATATACAAGTAAAGAATTAGATAACACATGAAGCATTAGATGGCCCCAAACAGTTGAGGAGGAGACAGGTTGGACCTGTGAAAAGTGGTAGAAGAGCAGTGGCCAGATTGCCGTCAGCATCTAGCATTCCAGGATCAGGTGGCTCTTGGATAAATTATACCGTTCTAAGCTGGAGGGCTTTGTGGGCTGGGGAGTGTCTTGCCTGGCATCAGAAGTCTAATTAAAGTCTAGGAAAGTTATGTTGTAGACTTTTACTGGTCTGATCATTAAGCTCTTATTGCCATAGCCTGCTTCTCCTCTAGAAGATGCTTTAAATGAGAAAGGAAAGTAGAAAATTACCACTGATTTGCTTTTGGAAGGGATGTGGTTTAAGATTTGTTTCTTTAAATCCCAATTGAAATGCCTGCATAGAAGGCATTTTATATAATGCGTGGGACTTTCAGAAGTTTTGAGTTAGAAAGAGAAAGTTACTAATTGTGAATTCGAAATCAGACTCCAGCATCTTAGTGGTTTAAATGACCCTTAATGAGGACAGGACTGGACAGAAGGGTGTGGGTGTGTAGGGGGTGGGATTTGGCAGGGTTGAACTGCAGAAAGGTCACTTGAAGTGGGGGACAAGGTAAGTGATGCTGGCCAGTTGTGAATCTGTTGGCATGCTGTGAGTGCTGCTTTGCTTCCTTATCTGCTGGCAGGAGCTGCAGGGTTAATCACCCTGCCTATTTTCTGTCCATCTGTCACTGTACCACTAGCCACACTGCATTTCAACTGAAAGAAATCAAAAACTAGTAAATACAGAGCAGGAGAGTAGCATGGCCAAGGTAGTATTTTGGAAAAACTGGTATGGTATCCTGTGCAGGTTAAGTTGGAAGGGCAAGAAGCTATAGTCCAGGGAGACTCGAGGAGACTCTTCATGCAGTATGCCTTCAGTCATCTGCCCTCTGTTCAAAGGAGCATGGTCTCCAACTTACATGGCCTTTATCTTGACTCACTGTTGACTGGTCTAGTGCATGCGTTGAACATCCTTGTGGCGTTTTCAGGATTTGTCACCTTTTCAGGTATTTTCTTACCATAAAATCTATTGGTATCTTATTAGAAGGTATACAGGCATACCTTGGAGATACTATGGGTTTGGTTCCCAGACCACTGGGATTGCAGACTACTGCAGTAAAGCAAATACCATAGTGAAATGAGTCACATGAATTTTTTTCATTTCCTGGTACATATAAAATTTATGTTTATACTGTAGTCTAAGTGTGCAGTAGCATATGCCTGAATAAACAATGTACATTCTTTAATTAAAAAATACTTTATTGCTAAAAAATGCTAACAATCATCTGAACCTTCAGCGAGTCCTGATGTTTTTGCTGGTGGAGGGTCTTTCCTCAATATTGATGGTTGCTGACTGATCAGGGTGGCGGTTGCTGAAGGTTGAGATGGCTGTGGCAATTTTTTTTTTTCTTTGAGACAGCGTCTCACTCTGTTGCCCCTGCTAGAATGCAGTGGCGTCATCACAGCTCACAGCAACCTCAAACTCCTGGGCTCAAGTGATTCTTCTGCTTCAGCCTCCTGAGTAGCTGGGACTATGAGTGTGCACCATCCCTGTAGAGATTTTTTAAATTTTTTGTAGAGATGGGGTCTTGCTATGTCAGAGTCTCGCTGTTGCGCAGGTTGGTCTTGAACTCCTGGCCTCAAGCAATCCTCCCGCAGTGCTAGGATTATAGGACTGAACCATCACGCCCTGCCCAATTTCTTAAAATAAGTTTGCTGCATCGATTAACTCTTCCTTTCGTGAAAGATTTCTCTGTAGCATACCATGCTGTTTGATAGCATTTTACCCACAGTGGAACTTCCTTCAGAACTGGAGTCAATCCTCTCAAACCTTGCTGCTGCTTTTATCATCTAAGTTTAATATTCTAAATCCTTTGCTGTCATTTCAACAAAGTTCACAGCATGTTCACCAGAATAGATTCCATCTCAAGAAACCACTTTCTTTGCTCATCCATAAAAAGCAACTTTTTATCCATTCAAGTTTGATGAGATTGCAGCAATTCAGTCACATCTGCAGGCTCCACTTCTAATTCTCTTGCTCTTTCCGCCACATCTGCAGTTACTTCCGCTACTAAAGTCTTGAACCCCTCAAAGTCATTCATGAGAGTCAGAATCAATTTCTTCCAAACAGATGTGCTATCATCTAGGCTTTGTTCTTCTATTTCTAGAGTACAGGTAGAGTATCATTCTTAAGGGCCGAGGATTTTTAGAATGGTAAATGAGCACTGGCTTCGACTTAAAGTCACTAGCTGCATTGTAGTCCATAACAGGAGAGTCAGCCTCTTCTTTGAAGCTTTGAAGCCAAGTGTTGACTTCTCCTCTCTGGGAAAGTTCCAGGTGGCATCTTCTTCCAATAAAAGGCTGTTTTGTCTACAGTAAAAATCTGTTGTTTAGTGTAGCCACTTTCCTCAACTGTCTTAGTTACATTTTCTGGGTAATTTGCCTGCAGCTTCTATATCCACACTTCCTTGCTTCACCTTGCTCTATTTTTTATGTTATAGAGACAGCTTCTTTCCTTAAATCCATGAACCAGTCTCTGCTGGCTTCTAGCTTTCCTTCTGCAGCTTTCTCACTTCTCTCATCCTTCATAGGGTTGAAGAGAGTTAGTCTTGCTTTGGATTAGGCTTTGGTTTAAGGGAATGTTGTGGCTGGTTTGGTCTTCTATCTAGACCACTGAAATTTTCTCCATACTAACAATAAGGTGATTTTGCTTTCCTATCATTTGTGTGTTCACTGAAGTAGCACTTTTAATTTCCTTCAAGAATTTCTCCTTTGCATTTACTACTGTTCTAACTGTTTGGTGCAAGAGACCTAGTTTTTGGCCTGTCTGGGCTTTCGACATGCCTTCCTCACTAAGCTTAATCATTTCTAGCTTTTGATTTAAAGTGAGAGATTTGCTATTCTTCCTTTCACTTGAACACTTAGAGACCATTGTAGGGTTATTAATTGGCCTAATATCAAATTGTTGTTTCTCGGGGACTAGGGAGGCATGAGGAGAGAGAGACGGGGAACGGCCGATTGGTGAAACAGTCAGAACATACACAACAGTTATCCATTAAGTTTGCGGTCTTAAATGGGAGTGGTTCGTGGCACCCCAAAACAATTATAATAGTAATGTCAAAGATCACTGATCACCATAAGAGATACAATAATAATAAAAAAGTTAGAAATATTATAAGAATTACTAAAGTGTTACAGAGATGAAGTGAGCACATGCTGTTGGAAAAAATGGCGCTAACAGATTTGTTTGACGTAGGGTTGCCACAATCCTTCAATTTGTAAAAAACACATGATTTGCAAAGCACAATAAAACAAGGTATGCCTTTAATAGGTTTGAATTTCAGTGAGTCAGAACAGGGAATCCTAAATTCATGTAGCTGTCTTTGAGTCACAGCAAGAAATCTTATTTAAGGGAGAGTACTTTTGGGACCGGATACATGCAGAAATATTACTGTTGGGGCCAGATACATATCTCACGGTATTGATGGCTTCTGGTTTGCTCTCTCTTTACCAGGCCCTACAACACAACAGTTGGATGAATTTTAGTGTGTCAAGTTACATATGTTCCTTATATTTCTTACTAGTTTTATGTTCTATATGTTCCTTATTTTTTCTGAATAGAAAACTGAGAGTACTACTGCCAGTAGTATTCATTGTAATGTGATAATTCTACCTACCTACCTACCTCACTGTAGGTAAAAAGATTTGAGTCATAAGACAGTTTTAGTTTAGTTTTTTTTTAATAACTTTTAATTTTTCTTAGCTCCATCTGTTTTTAGAGGTTTTTCAGAATTCTTGAATTGGTTTTCCCAGGGCTGTGATGTCACTGAGTATTACTGTAGATAGATATTTTTTTCAAGTACACATAGATCATCCCATATCTGCCTAAAAAGGACTCAGACAGTAGAGTAACTCTTAGAATTAGTGGGATTTTTTTCTCTTCAAATGCTACTTCAGAGCCAAAGAATTTTCACTAAATTATGAACAGTATTGAGATTGTTTTTGTTTACCCTGCCGATATGGGAAACTAAACTCTTTTATTTATTTCCTTTTAGGTATTTACTTGGTTTTTGCCTTTGAGAAGCAGCAGTGAGCATGTAGGCAGTAGTTGCAGAGGAACCGTGCTCTGTCCTGCATAGATTTGAACAACCCGTCTCAGATACATTTGACAGCTCTGTTTATTTTAATTCTAAATGTGCAGGATGCTGCCAGAACTCCAGTGTATAAATTCAACATTTGCTGTCTGTGACAGATGAACTTCAGTGTGTGTATATAAGAACGAGTTGGGATTTTTGCTTTAAAATCTATTTTTAAGTAATGTTCTAAGAATTCCATTTGCCTCTAGTCTGTTAGCTCTTAAAAATTATAATATGACTTGTAAAAGCAGCTGAACTCCTTTCCACAGTGCTCTGATTTGTTCAATGTGTGTTTACAGTGTTAAATTTATTGCAGTTGTATGATTGGTCAGAGCATTTCCATCATGTGCTCATTTCTGTAGTTTTTTGTTATATAGTGATTTTTAAGACTAAATGTGTTGCATTCTGTACAATTGAGTGTAAGTGTATATGTATTACTAAAGTTATAAGTTTAAAACTCAATTTAGATGGTCATAAAGGTTACTTAACTAGAATTTTAGCGATTTATTGCATTTCAAAATAAATAACTACCTTATTTGCTGATATGCTGCAATCTGGAGCTCATTAGAACATTTTATATGGCAGCATAGAATTATTTTGGAATTCTTTAAAGAATTTCCTACCATAGCAATTTTTCCAGTTATCAAAATTGAAATTAGACACATTTACCTTTCTTCATTGAAAAATGATGCCATGGTTATTTTGCTCAAGATTTAGTGAAAATCTCTCCCATGTAAACCTGTTGCACAGTTTTTTCAAATTTATACATGGAACTGCAGTAGGAGTTTAGGGCTGTAAAGAAAGCAAATAGATTTCAGATTAATTCTCACTGACTAATGCTGTGTACCCACTTCAGCTCCAAAATAAGCAATACCTGTTCCTCTGTTGCAACATCAGAACTTTGCACAGTAGGCGCCATTGTCTAATCACTGTTCAGAATTTTTATTTGCCATTTCAGAACTATTATAATTGTCATTAAAACTGTCAATGGTGTAATACTCTTCCAAAACTTATGCCTATGTCAACTATTGTCTTTACTAAACTTTCCAGGTCTTAGATGTTGTAAAAAACTTAAAGAGCAAGGCAGAGCAATTGCATATTCTTTTAAAGATCATGTATTTAAAGCATGGTTTACAATAACATTACTTTCTATAGTTATTCATAGTACTTGTTTTAAAAACATAATCTCTTAATTAGTTTATATCTGTTGATGATTGTTCATGGTGTTAGAGTAGCAGGCTTTTTAGCAAGAAAACACGGGTTTCTTAATTTCTGTTCCTTTTGCAATCTGTCAATCCCCAAACTGTTATCAATTTATAAAAATTAAGTCTTTTTTTTTTTTTTGGTGTAGTAATGGTTTACCTTAAGTCATTTGGGAAATAAATAATAGTACATCTGATCCTGGTGGTTGCCATTAGCTAGCAAAGGCTAAATGGTGGAGAAGGTGAGCTCTTTTATACATTTAAGTTCATTTTAGTTTTAGGGAAGGGCCAGAAGTGTTTTGATAGTTTGGTAGGTACAGAAAGCTTAATCATTATTTCCTGTTGTTCTCATTTAATGGTCTTAGTTAACAGGTAATAATAATGCTTGTATTTGTAACCTCTTTCAGCCCTTTCCACTCCATGGGTAATTTTGGGAAGAGAAGAATCTCCTGAAGGATGGAGTAACTGGTGGTAACACAAAGCAGAGAGAACAGAAAGGTGGAGTTCCTAGGGCCTTTAGTGAGTAGAACGGAACAGAGAGAGCTAGACTGGATCTGCACAGGGGCTCTGGGAACTGAGCCAGCTGTTGTAGGTGTGGGAGAGGCTCATGCGGAGCCTCCAGGGCACTGAGCTCAGGCAGCCACCCTTTTCCTTGAGCTTTGTTCGCCTGTTGCCTTATCTGTTCTTCCTTGCTGCAGTGGACAGTGACTCAAGTAGAGTCAAGAAAAGGACTGGAAAAGGTGGCCCCTGCCCACTCTGTCCCATCACCAAGGTGAAGGCTGATAGTTCTCTCCCCCTACACACTCTGCATTCTGACTATTTGGTTTTCCATTTAAGATTGTGGTGACTGTTACTCAAGGGGCCTGGCTTTCCACTGGGAGGCCAGGAAGAGCACCTGTTATGCCAAGCTCAGTGAAGTAGATGGTTCCTGGGCGTGGCCACAGGGCACTCCCAATGCTGCCATGCAGATTTATCATCCAAGAATGAATTAGAAATGAAGATCCAATTAGCCCTTTGTGGGAATGACAGAACTGGAGATTGGGATGATTGGTCTGGGAACATGGCTGGTTTTTGGTATAACCAGGAATTCTAACATTGAATTCTTTGGGCCTAGAATATACTCAAGGAATGGCACTAGTGACCGCAGTGTTCAGGAAGAGAAGCTGGCCGTTTGCTGCTATATCTGAGGGGCTAACCTGCAGAGAGAGCCACAAGCCTGCCAGAGAGTAACTTGGGCACCACACTGTTAGGCAGGGCCCTCCTGCGCCTTCAATGGCCACCAATACTCTGGGTATGGTGTGACTCCCCAAAGAAGTTTGCCTGCAGTGAGAAAAATTACTGGGTAGAGACCCTTACTTATGTTAATGCATCTATGGAAAGACGGAAAGGTACAGTGGGTTTCCTAGTCTGCTTCCCCCACCTACACTTGGGAGTTGAGGAAATAGGATTGCTGTCTGACTTCACATGTTCATACAGGATCAGAGCAGAAGGAAACAAAGTGGGACAGGCTTTGAGGCAGGGTGTGATGTTGGTCAACAGTAGAAAAGCAGAAAAGGCACTGTTAGCTATGAAATGTCCAGGTTTTCAGACCCATTAGCTCTTTAGGAATTTATTCTTCAGCCTCACATAGCTTATTGCCATTAAGTTATTTTGATATATATTCAAATATCCTGATGAAGATTTGTTTTCTTATATAGGTCTGCCTACAGGTGAAAATACCAGTGTGAATATTCTGGCTACTGAACATTATTTTCTCAGGCTTTGTATGTTTGCGTTATCTTGAGCCAGTCACTGCAAAGGTCTCTAGGTTTGTAGAGGCCAGATCCAGGGACCAAGACCCAGTAATAGAAGTTGTACCAAAATACCTGTGATATTTGGTGGCCTGTTGGTCAAATAGGAGGTATAGGTATATAATGTTACAACCTCCTTAGTTGCTGTTATATCAAGTACTGCATACCTGATAAGTTTTTTAATTTTGTGCCCTCTGACAGAACAACATTCCTGAGTCTTTGAAGGCAACCAATGTAATGACTGCTACACTTACTTTATTATATACTTAACATTTATTAAGCTCCTACCTTATATTAATCACTTTCTAAATGTTTTACATGTGGTTAACTCATTTTGATCCTTGTAACAGCTCTATGAGGTAAGCACCATTATCCCCATTTTAATGATGAGGCAACTGAGGCATAGAGAGGCTATAGATGTGCTCAGGACAGGGCCAGGATTTTAATGCCCCACCCCAAGTTGGGCCTGCCCTCCAGTGGCATGTTCAGTATCTCCAAGGGTATCAGGCCCAGATGGCTCCTTGCCTATCCACTGCCTGCAACTCGAGATGTTAACTGTTAGAGCGCTACTGTTTCGATTCAAAACTTTGTTACACTTACTTACATGTTTGCTGAGAGGAGTGTTTATTCCTGAATAAGAAGTTTTGTTGAGAGAGTAGAGAAATTAGGAGAGACTCGAGCATACTGGCAGAAAGCAAAGATAGACTTGGTTTTCATGGCTTGGTAGACCTGCTCCTTTAGCAGCCACACCTGTAGCAAATCTAGTTCAGTCTGCAAGGTGAGTGGTTCTCTTCCTACTCGCCATTTGGAAGTGGCAGCTAAGAGTGTGAGAGTGTGGGCAAGGGGAGAGGCCAAGAGAAACATTTCTTCAGTCTGAGTATCCAGAGGCAAACTGTTTTGTTTGACATTTTATTTAAGTGTAACATCTATACAAATAGTGTCAGGTATTTTTCCCAAATGGGTCACCTGCATACAATCAGCACCTCAGAAGCTCCCATCAGGTTCCCTTTCAGTTACTACCTCTCCAGGGGTAACCACTATCCTGAGTTCTAAGAGCATAGAGGAGTTCTGTCTGGGTTTGGATGTTGTATGAATTGAATTAAATAAACATTATGCGTTCTTTGTACCTTTGCTTCTTTTCCTCAATATTATGTTTGTTAGACTTTTGTTGCATGTATTTGTACATGGTTCTTCCTTTCCATGGTTGTATAGTATTCCATCGTGTGAATAAACCACATAGTATTTATCCAACAGACGTTTGGTTCGTTTCCCGTTTAGGAACTGTTAGTACTGCACCATATATTCTAGTACATCAGTTTGGGTGTACATAGGTACACATTTCTGTTTAGGATTGGGCTATAGTTTGGGATGTAGTTTGGATGTTTGTCCTCTCTAAATCTTTTATTAAAATTTGATCCCCAGTGTTGGTGGTGGGGCCTAATGGGAGGTGTTAGGATCATGGGGGTAGGTCCCTTGTAGATAGATTAATGCCCTCCAGAAGTGAGGGGTGAGTGCCTGCCTTGCTGGCTTAGTTCCTGTGAGATCTGGTTAAAAAGAACCTGGTGCCGCCCCCCACCATGTGATCTCTGCACATGCCGGCTCCCCTTCCGCTTGCTTCTACCATAAGTGGAAGCAGCCTGAGTTCCTCACCAGAAGGCAAGCTGTGAGTCAGGTAAACCTCTTATAAATCACTCAGGCTTCAGGTATTATTTTATACCAACACTAAATGGACTAAGAGTGGAATTGCAAGGTCATATTACATCATGTTCAGCTTTAATAAATACTGACAACTTTCCAAAGTCCAGTTGTCCCTTTTATTCTGGTGGGTATGTAGTGGGCATGTAGTTGTATCTTGTGGCCTTAGTTTTCACTTCACCAATTGTTAATAAGATTGAGCACTTTTCCTATGCTTATTGGCCCCTGTGTGAAATAGCTATTGAAGTTCTTGCCCATTTTTGAGGGAGTTGACTTACCTTTTTTATACTGACATGTTTTTAAAAATAGGCCAGACGCGGTGGCTCACACCTATAATCTTAGCACTCTGGGAGGCCAAGGCAGGAGGATCACTTGAGGTTAGGAGTTTGAGACCATCCTGATTAAAAGTGAGACCCTGTCTCTATTAAAAATATAAAAATTAGCTGGGCCTGGTGGCTCATGCCTTTAGTCCCAGCTACTTGGAAGGTTGAGGCAGGAGGATTTCTTGAGCCCAGATGTTTGTGGTTACAGCGAGCTATGATGACGCCACTGCACTCTAGCCTGGGTGACAGAGCAAGACTCTCTCTCTCAAAAAAAAAAAAAAAAGATACATACACACATATGTGTGTATCTTTCTATTCTGGTACAAGTCCTTTGTTGAATGTACTGTGAGCTATATTTGATGAAAAAGCTCTTGATGTAGTACAGTTTACTGATGTTCTCCTTTATAGTGAGCATATTTTGCTTAAACAATGTTTATTCCAAGGTCATGAAAGTGTTCTATGCTTTCTTCAAAAAATTTTTTATCTTTCACATTTAAAACTGAAACCTTAATGAATTGATTTTTGTTAATAATAAGAGGTAAAGTTTAAGGTAAAAGTTTTTCCTAATGGATTTCCAGCTGTCCCAGCACCATTTATTAAGAAAAACCATCTCTTCCTCGCTATACCAGTTTTATGTTTGTCGTGTGATCAGTTTTACCTTTGTTAGGTGATCATATTGTCAACGGAAAAAAGCCAAACTCTGTAAAATAATTTTAAAGAGATTTATTCTGAGCCAAATTTGAGGACCATGACCCGGAGCTACTCCCAAGAGGCCTTGAGCAAGTGGATTCGTTGTGGCTGGGTTACAGGTAAAGTCATAAATCAATATGTGGGAGGCATACATCAATTTGGCCCAAAAAGGTGGGACATCTCGAGGACGGGGGTCTTATAGGTTATAGGTGGGTTTAAAAATTCTTTGGCTTGTAATTGGTTAAAGACATGAAGCTTTCTCTAAAGGCTTGGAATGTTTTAACATTAGGAGCTGTTATCTTGATGTGTAAATTGAGGACCTGCAGGTTTATCTTGCATACTCTTAGGTCTGTTAATGGGTTACAAATGATGTCCCCAAGAAGGGAGGCGGGCATGATGAGGCCTGTCTGACCTCCCTCCTCCTGGCAGGCAATTTAGCTTTAGGATATTCCTTTGGCCACGAGGGGGTCCATTCTTTCAGTCAGCCTGTGGAGGAGGGGCTTAAAATTTTATTTTAGTTCACAATATATGTATGAATCTGTTTTTTGACTCTATTCTGTTCACTGATCAGCTTGTTTATTCTTGCACCAATACCACCCTAAATATATAATGGATCTTGATATTGGATGTAAGGCCTTCTTCATATCTGTTCCTTTTCTTGGCTGTTCTTGGCTCTCTGCATTTCCTTATGAACCTTAGAGTCAGCTTGTAGACAGTGCAGGCAGTCTTGGCACATTCCACCATCCCAACACACACACCCATTATTAACCTGCCTCTGCAACTTTTGCCAAACAAATAAGAGTAATCCATTCCTCTTCTCCCCCTAAATGTGACCACTTAATTGAGACATTCCTAAGGAGCTTCCTATCAGCACATTAATGAGCAAGACTAAAGCAGGCTCTTAAGACACAGATCCATCCATACATAGGAAATTTAGCCACACTTTCCCCACCAACCATGGCTTCTCAAATTTAGAGGTATGCGGGGAGTTAGCTACTCTTCCAGCAAAAAATTGGGTCCCTCAGGCAGTGGTCTTTGCATAGGATAAGGAAATAATAGAAAATAGAAATAAAAGAATACACAGAAATGAAGATACAGTTTTGTAGATATAGATTTATAAAGGGGGGGCTTGGGAGACCCCCACAATATTTCCGTGAACTGTGAGGCCCAGAGTAAAGTTTTATATGAGTATTTATAGGTACTGAGATTGGTTGCCAGGGGTAACAGGTTTACATAATAACAGGTAGTTAGTTTTAGGTTAAAAGTCTCCCAAAAGACTTCTATAGATCCCTTAATTAACTCTTATTTACATGAGCAAATGGTTACAAAATCGTTCAAAGACAAACTTTTAAATTCTAAGATAAAGCTATCACTTGGCAGAAGGGTTAAACAGATATAATGGCTCCATATTTCTTTAATTATTGTGAATGGAGACAGGTAGTCAGGAGTCAAGCAGGAACTGTCCCTGGGGCTAATTGCTTTTAGCTGCTGATTTCTGTCTCTTGGACAGGCACTCTTTGATCAGCTCTCATCCCTTGGCTCCATGCAAACCTGTTTACAGGTTTGAGACTGCAGCCTCACCTTAGCAAGCAGCTGCCACTGACCTTTGAGATACTCTCCTGAGGCAAGGCAGCTCTTGATATGGGAACCAACACATTCACATATTCCTTTAGGGCAAAGCCCTGCAAAACTCCTGAGATCATTTCTGTCTCTAATATAGCAATATTAATTTATGGAGCAACAGAGGTAGATTTCCCACTGCTCTTGTCAGCATACAGTGTGTCCTTTTTTATCCTTTGTTAACTTAGCTTTGTAAATGCAAACACTTGGTGAGTGGTTAGTAAAGAGCAATTGGCCACTCAGCATAAAGGTTAGGCATCAACAAGTAATAAGCCTGCAGAAAAGAACTGTAGAGCAAAAAGAATTTTAGATTAGAAATGGCATAGTGTGACTTGTAACTCATTCTTCCCTCCAAAGAACTTTTCACCTTATTTATAACTATTTTTTTCAACAATGTAATCCACACAGGGAAATTGAAGGGAATTTTTAAGGGGGCCTTTCCAAGATTTTTTTTTTGTATGTATAGCACAAAAATGAGTAGTAAAATGAAGTTACCACTATATCCAAATATATCACTTTTCTCATGAAAGCAAATGCATCACTTTTGATCACATGTCAAAGCTTTCCACTAGACTTTCCAATAATCATACAAAATGGTACTATATATTATTATGTTCATGGTGTTGATGAGAAAACCAAAGTTAAGAGAAGTTAAGTTGCCCAGCTCAAGGAATGAGTGTTGTGCTGAGCTTACATCCAGACTTGTCAGACTGCAAACCCAAAATTCCTAACCTCACTATACTGAATGTTTTAACTGTGTATCTAATGTCATCTGAACTCTAAGAAACCTTTAGAAATCATATAATCTTGTACCTTTACTAGGGAATATTTGGAAATCAAACACTTAAACCATCAACTAGAAAATGAAGTTAAAAAAAACACCAGGCATTGAGATCTCAGTGAACTACTCACAATTTATCAAAGGGGCATTCCCAATAATTATTTTTATTTACATTGGGTCTTCATCCTGGGATTTCACAGTGCATGGCAAATAATTCATTTTGCACTATATTGGCAGAATCCTATTAAAGAAATTTTTCCAGATTTTTCCTTTTTTTAAAACAGAAATATCATTGACCCTTGAACAACACAGGTTTGGACTGTGCAGGTACACTTACAGGCATATATTTTTCAACCAAATGTGGATTGAAAATACAGTATTTGAGAGATGCAAGACCTGCCTATATGGAGAGCTGAGTTTTCCTATACTGGGTGCCACACAGCCAAAGTGGACTTGAATATGTGAGAATTTTTACATACTTGGGTCCTTGAACCAATCTTTCATGAATACTGAGGAATGACTACATGTAGTCTTTCAAATTCCTCATGTGATTTTAAATAATTATTTTATATATGATGGAATATAATTTTGTTATATATGTTTATTTTAGATTAATATTAAAATCAAAATATTTATAATATCTTTAGTATGTAGATGGATTTTTTCCTAGTTTTTCTCATTTACTATGTGGAACAACTTTAGTTCAAATTCTGAAAATATTAGCATAACTTATTAAATATATTTTGAAATTATATCATTTGGTTTGAGTAGAAAGTATATATTAAAAAACTTTTAAAATTAATGGCATAACCTGTAGAATTAATAGTAGTTCCAAATCTGTTCACACGTATTCTAAAAAGCAGACATGCTAACAAGAAGAATAAATGAAAACCACCCCTAGCCCACACATACAGCTTAACTAGCAGACAGAATGGCATAAACTACAATTTCTGTGGAGCAGTTGAGGGTGGCAATAGTAAATAGAAACAGCTCCAGAGCCTAGACCAGAGCAAAGTTTCAGAAGGAAACTGCAGAAAAGAGAGAGAGCAGGAATAAAATTAGCATCAGAAGTTGAGAGTACCACCCTGAGTAGAGGAATACTGGAGACAGTGAATTATACTTCTGGCTCATTGAAGTAGCTATTATATGGCAAGCCCAGCAAGTGGGGTAGAATACAGAATGTTCACCGGTAATTTTATATAGTGATAATGCTATGAAAAAAACAATCAGAATGATATGATGAAAGAGACTTAGTATAGGTGGAGTATAAAGTAGGTTAGATTGTCTAAGAAGATTTCAAGAGGTAACATTTGAGCTCAGACATGAATGATAATGTGAGGGATGAATGTCCTGATCTAATAGAACAGCAAATGTAAAAGCTTAAGACAAGAACAGGACTATAATTTCAGAAGACAAGAGTAGCTTGTTAATCGAGCAAAGTGATGAGTGTTACATAATGAATGCATAGAGATGGGCAGGGATCGGGTAATATAAGGACCTATAGATGGTGAAAAAAACGTGGATATTATTCTAATCAATGGAAAGCCAAAAATGGATCAGAGTATATGAATGTTATATATTTTTAAAAGACACCCTGATCAGCAAGGATGTAAAAGACTTGAACACCTCTATTAACCAACTTATTTTAAGTGACAACTATAAAACACTTCACCCAACAACAACAAAATGTACATTTTGTAGGTGTACATGAAATATTCTCCAGGATAGGCCATATGATAGGCCTGAGAAAAAATGACAATAAATTTAAAAGGGTTAAAATTATACACAGTAATTTTTCTACCACAACAGAATAAAATTACAAATTAACAAAAGAAGGAAATTTTGGAAATCCACAAATATTTGAAATTAAATGATAAACTTTTGAATAAGTCATGGGTCAAAAAGGAAATCACAAAGAAAATCAGAAAACATTTTGAGCTGAATAAAATGATGTATGGATGAGGAGGAGGGGCAAGAAGGCTGAACTTCACAACACAGCAGTAACAGACTCAATCAAGGAGAAGAAAGAATCCCAGAGCTTGAAGACAAGATTCTTGAGCTAACCCAGTCATTTAAAGAGGCAGAGAAGAGAAAAAAAAAAAAAAAAAAAAAGGCAGAGCAATCACTTAGAGAGATATGGGAATATGTGAAGCAAAGTAACATATAAATTATAGGCATCCTTGGGGGAGAATTAAAAAAATAAACTAAAAGCATGGAAAATCTATCTGAGGGAATTATTGAGGAAAACTTCCCTGGTATTGCCAGAGATTCAGACATCCAGATATGATCTGGGAAGATTCATAGCAAACAGGATATCTCTAAGACCTATAGTAAGCAACATGGCAAAAGTGAAAATGAAGGACAAAATACTACAAGCAGCTAGATGTAAGCAACAACTGACATACAAAGAAAAACCCAGAAGGCTAACAGCAGACTTCTCAGTGGAAACCTTACAAGCCAGAAGGGATTGGGGCCCCATCTTCAATCTTCTTAAACAGAACAACTGCCAGTCTAGAATCTTGTATCCTGCAAAACTAAGTTTCACATTTGTTGGAAAAATCAAATCTTTTCCAGACAAGCAAACACTGAGGGAATTTGTCATAATCAGACCTGCCCTGCAGGAAATACAACACCACACTGTCAGAGCTGGACACATCATCAAAGTAGAAAACAAATAAATAAACACAACCGAAACCAGACTCTAAATCAAATGGACCTAACATTTACAGAACATTCTACCCAAATACTACTGAATACACATTCTTCTCAGGAGGACATGGGACATTATCCAAGATTGATCATATCTTACACCACAAAACAGGCCTCAACAAATTCAAAAAATATAAATCATACCGTGTATCTTCTCAGACCACAGTGGAATAAAACTAGAACTCAATCACAAGAGAAACAATCAAGCCTACACAAGGTCATAGAAAGCAATCTGCTGCTGAACAATTATTGAGTCGAGAATAAAATTAAGATTGAAATCAAAGGATTCTTTGAACAGAAAAACAAAGTGGACACGAGCTATCAAAATCTATAGGACTTAGCAAGAGCATTCTTTAAGGGAATATTCATAGCCTTAAATGCCTACATCAAAAAGACAGAAAGATCGCAAATTAACAACCTAATGTAACATCTCAAGGAACTAGAAAGGAAGGAGCACACCAAACCCAAAACCAGAAGAAGGAAAGAAATAAGAAAGGTCAGAGCAGAACTAAATGAAATGGGGAAAAAAAATTGCAGCAGATCAATGAAACAAAAAGCTGGTTCTTTGAAAAGGTAAAGAAAATTGACAGACTGCTTGCTAGATTAACCAGGAATAGAAGAGAAAGGGCACAAATAAACTTAATCAGAAATGAAAAAGTAGACATTGTAACTGATACCACAGAAATACAAAACATCATCCATAAATACTATGAAAATTTCTAAACACATAATCTAGAAGACGTAGCAGAAATGCACAAGTTCCTGGAAATACACAACCTTCTAAAACTCAATCAGGAAGAAATAGAACTAAACAGACCAATAATGAGCAGTGAGATCAAAACAGTAAAAAATCTTCCAATAACAAAAAAATTCCTGGACCAGATGGATTCACAGCCTAATTCTACCAGATCTACTAAGAAGAGCTGGTACCCACGCTACAGAAATTATTCCATAATATTGAAAAGGAGGGAATCCTCCCCAACTCAATCTATGAAGCCAGTATCACCTTGAGACCAAAGCCAGGAAAGGACAAAAAAAAAGAGAGAGAGAGAGAGAAATAACTACAGACCAGTATCCCTTATGAATATAGATGCAAAAATCCTCAATAAAATACTAGCAAACTGAATTCAGGAGCACATCAAAAAAATAATCCACCATGATCAAGTGGGCTTCATCCCATGGATGCAAGGATAGTTCAACATACATAAATTAATAAATGTGATTCCCCACATAAACAGAAGCAAAAACAAAGGCCATATGATACTCTCAATAGATGCAGAAAAAGCATTCACTAAAATTCAGCACCCATTCATTATAAAAACTCTGAGGAAACTAGGCATAGAAGGAACATTTCTCAAAATTATAAAAGTCATATATAACAAACCCAAAGCCAACATCATGCTGAATGAGAAAAAGTTGAAAATATTCCCGCTAAGAACTGGAACAAGACAAGGTTAGTCCCTGTCACAACTCTTATTCAACAAAGTGCTGGAAGTCCTAGCCAGAACAATCAGGCAAGAGAAAGAAATAAAGGGTATCCAAATAAGGAAAGAGGAAGTTGGTACACACCACCTGAGGGTTGGACATGCTTGTAGCTCTGGCACGGTGTGGTGGGGGAGGGGTGGCAGGGGCAATATATGTATCCCTAACAATACTTGTTCCCCCATAATAAGAGGAAATAAAAATAAATAAATAAAAAAATTAAAAAAAAAAAGGAAAGAGGAAGTCAAAGTATTGCTCTTCACTGATGACATGATCTTCTACCTAGAAAACCCCAAAGACTCCTCCAAGGGACCCCTGGAATTGATAGATAAATTCAGCAAAGTCTTAGGGTACAAAATAAATGTACATAAATCAGTAGCATCTCTATATATGAATAATAGTCAAGCTGAGAGTCAAATCAAAGACTCACTACTATTCAGAATAGTTAAAAAGAAAAGAAAATACATAGGAATATACTTAAAGAGGTGAAAGATCTCAACAAGGAGAATTATGAAATACTGAGGAAATATATCATGCTCATAGATTGACAGAATCAACCTTGTTAAAATATCCATAGTACCCAAAGTGATTTACAGATTCATTGCAATCCCTATCAAAATACCAATGTCATACTTCATAGGTCTAGAAAAAATTATTCTATGCTTTATTTGAAAGCAGAAAAGAACCCAAGTAGCCAAAGCAATCTTAAGCAAAAAGAACAAATCTGAAGGTATCACATTATCAGACTTCAAACTATGCTACAAGGCTATAAAACAGTATGGTATTTATACAAAAATAGAGACATAGACTCATGGAACAAAATAGAGAACCTAGATACAAAACCACCTACCTACATCCAACTGATCTTTGACAAAGCAGACAACAATGTACACTGAGGAAAAGAAGCACTATTTAATAAATGGTGCTGGGAATATTGGATAGTCACATGCAGAAGAGTGAAAAGGACCCTATCTGTCACCACTCACAAACAATTAATTCAAGATGTATAAAAGACTTAAATATAAGGCATGAAACCATAAGAATTCTAGAGAAAAATGTAGGAATAACTCTCCTAGATATTGGCCAAGGCAAAGAATTTATGATCAAGAACCCAATGGAAATCAAGGCAACAACAAAAATTTATAAATGAGATTTGATTAAACTAAAAGGTTTCTACACAGCTAAGGCAACAATCAACAGAGCAAATAGACAACCTGGAGAATGGGAGAAAATATTCACAAACTATACATCTGTTAAAGGATTAATAACAAGAATCTATAAAGAACTCGAGCAAATCAGCAAAAAAGAAAATTAAACTCCATTAAAAAGTGCAAAAGACATGAAGAGAAGCATTTCAAAGGAAGATAGATAAATGGCCAATAAACATATGAAAAAATGCTTAACATCACTAGTCATCAGGAAAATGCAAATTCAGGCCACAATGATGTATCACTTTACCCCTGTTACAATGGCTTTTATTAAATGTCCAATAACAACAGATGTTCACATTGATGCAAAGAGAAAGGAATGCCTATACACTGTTGGTGGGACTGCTAATTAGTACAACCTCTATGGAAAACAGTACAGAGATTCCTCAAAGAACTAAAAGTAGACCTACCATTTGATCCAGCAATCCCATTACTGAGTATCTACCCAATGGAAAAGAAATCTTTCTTTCAAAAAGACACCTACACTGGAATGTTTATTGCAGCCCAACTCACAATGGAAAAGTGGAACCAACCCAAGTTTTGTTGAGAATGTTTGCATTTATATTCATAAGGGATATCAGTCTATAGCTTTCTTCTTTTGTTGCATCCTTTCCTGGTTTTGGTATCAGGGTGATGTTGACTTCATAAAACGTGTTTTGAAGGATTCCTTCCTTCTCGATGTTGTGGAATAGTTTCTGCAGGATAGGCACCAGTTCTTCTTTGTAGGTCTGGTAAAATTTGGGTGTGAAATCTTTTGGTCTGGGACTTTTCTTTTTAGGAAGGGTTTTTATTGCTGCTTCAATTTCAGTATTTGATATTGGTCTGGTCAGGAATTCTATTTCTTCCTGGTTGAGCCCAGGGAGGCTGTGTGTTTCTAAGAATTTGTCCATTTCCTCCACATTTTCAAGTTTATGTGCATAGAGGTTTTTATAGTATTCATAGATGATATTTGATATTCCTGTGGTATCAATTGTAATTTCTCCTTTTTCTTTTCTGATGGAGCTTATTAGAGTCCTTTCTTTTCTGCTTCTCATTAATCTAGCAAGAGGCATGTCAATTTTATTTTTTCAAAGAACTAACTTTTTAAAAATTAATCTTCCATATATATTTTTTGTAATTGATTTCATTTAGTTCTGCTCTGATCTTTGTTATTTCTTTTCTTATGCTGGATTGGGGGTTCATTTGCTCAGGTTGTTTAGTTTCCATGACTTTGTGCAGAGATGAGGGTTTCTGTTGAAGTTGATTTCTAATTTTATCCCATTGTGGTATGAGAAGATGCACGGTATTTCTATTTTTAAAAAATTTTTGAGACATGCTTTGTGGCCTAGGATATGGTTAGTCTTAGAGAATGTCCCATGAGCTAATGAAAAAATATATATTCAGTGGTTTTGGGGTAGATTGTTCTGTAAATGTCAGTCAGACCCATTTGTTCTAGACTTCCATTTAAGTCCACTGTTTCTTTGTTTATTTTCTGTTTGGAGGATTTATCCTGTTTTTTTCAGAGGAGTGTTGAAGTCCCCAGCTAATTATGGTGTTGCTGTTTATCATTTTGTTTAGATCAAGTAAGATTTGCTTTATGAATCTGGGTGCACCTGAGTTAGGTGCATAAATACTTAGAATTGTTATGTCTTCTTGTTGAATTGTACCCTTCACCATTATATACTGGCCCTCTTTTGTCTTTCATTACTTTTGTTTATTTGAAGACTAAGTTATCTGAAATCAGAAGCACCATGCCAGCTTTCTTTTGGCTTCCATTTGCTTGAAATATTGTTTGCTTTACCTTCACCTTGAGCCTGAATGCATCCTGTGGGTTAGATGTGTTTCCTGAAGATTGCAGATACTTGACTTGTGTATATTTATCCATTTGACCAGCCTATGTCTCTTTAGTGGGCAGTTCAAGCCATTCACATTTATTGAGAGAATTGATGAGTGGGGCAGATTTCTGTTCATCCTGCTGAATTGAACTTTGTTGCTTTGTTTTCTCTCTTGAGCCATTGTTGTATTTGGCCTTTGACCTTTAGCTTTTGGATGATTTTACAGTGGTGAGTGTTTATTGTGCTGATCCATGTGTAACACTGTTTTGAGTACTTCCTGGAAGGCAACTCTTGTCTTGGTGAATTCCCTCAGTCTTTGCTTGTCTGAGAAGGTTTTTATTTCTTCTTCATATAATAAACTTAGTTTTGCAGGGTACAAGATTCTAAGCTGGACATTATTCAGTTTGAGAAAAGTGAGAATGGGGCCTCAGTCTCTTCTTGCTTGTAAGCTCTCAGTTGAGAAGTCTGCTGTTATTCTGATGGGTTTTTCTTTGTAGGTTACCTGCTTATTTCACCTTACAGCTTGTAGAAGGGCCTCATTCATGGTTAGTTTGGCCAGTCTGATGACTATGTGTCATGGTATCTTCCTGTTTGCAATGAATCTCCCAGGAGTGCTTTGAGCATATTGTACCTGGATATCTAGATTTTTAGCAAGGTCTGGGAAATTTTCGTCCATTATATCCTCAAAGAGCTTATCCAACCTTTGTGTATTTTCTTCTTCTTCCTCAGGGATGTCTATAATTCTCTTGTTAGGGCTCTTCACGTAATCCCACATTTCTTGCAGGCTTTGCTCTTTTCTCATATTTCTCTGTTCTATCTCTGCAACTGACTTATTTGATTGAAAGGTGTTATCTTCAATCCCTGAGATTCTTTATTCTGTTTGATCTACCCTATTCTTGAGGCTTTGCACTGTGTTTTGTAATTCCTTCAATAAATTCTTCATTTCTAGTAGTTCTGTTTGGTTTTTCTTTAATATTTCAATTTCTTTAGTGAATTTTTCTTCCAAGTCATGGATGTTTTTTGTGGTTTCTTCGTGTTGGGTATCCATTTTCTCTTGAATATCATTGAGTTTTCTTACAATCCTTGTTAGAAATTCTTCTGTCATTTTAGTGTTCTGAATTTGGTTGATATCCATTGCTAGAGAGCTGGTGTTCTCCTTTGGGGGTGTGCTTTCCGTTTTATTCTTCATACTTCCAGAGTTCTTTCACTGATTTCTTCCTATCTGGATCAGCTGTTGCTTTTTACCTTTAGATTTTTGTTTGGATAATGACATGCACAGTTTAGTCTCTGAGCCAGTAGGTGGTGTTTTGGGGTGAGAGTCAACAATACCCTGTACGATGAGTCAGTAGATGCAGTAAAAAGGTGTGCAAATTGACCTCCCTGTCAGTAGGTGGCGCTTGCTGGGAGGAGCAGGCTGCAGTGTTGTTTTTGGGTCCTGTAACCAGCTCTTGTTCTTCTGGAGAGGCACTCTAGTGCCTCAGGGTGTTGGTGGGGTCCTGGGACCTCCAGATGTGTCCTTATTCTCCACCTCAGTGGGGAGTGGTGGGGATGTGAGTCTGGGTGGAGCTGGGTTGGGTAAGCCTGCCCTCATGCACCACCAATGCTGTTAGCAGGGGTCAAAGTTCTGTTCTCTGCTTCTGGGAAAAGCTGTCAGGGAGGGGCTGGAATGGCCCCACTCTGCCGAAAAATCTGTGTGGGGGTGGGGCTGTCTGAGACCTGCAGTCTGGAGCAGGCCTCGCTCCTTTCCACCCTCCCCTATTCCAAGGTTTCTCCCAGGCCCCTGCTAGCAGGCAGGATCTCAAGCCAGCAGATCTCCTGGGCGTGAGGTTACCCTCCCAGGGAGCTCTGCCCTTCCACTGGAGGAGGGTTGCCCCTCAAGCACATTGTAGCTAGGACCCACTCTGATCTGCTCCTGAAGGCACACACGTCAGTAGGCTTGTTCACAAATATCTCTTCTGTGCTTCCAGGCAATGTGATCAAGACCTGGGTGTAAGGGATCTGGCGTACAGGACTGTTCCCCGGGCCCGGATATCAATCCCTTACCCTGCCAGGGAGAACAGTGCTGGGGTCAAGGCACCCACTTGGTGCCAAGCTGGATCAATGTCTCTTCTCCTTGAGATTTGCCCTGCTCTGCTGGAGTCACTAGGTAACCAGCACCTGGGAGGGCTGGTGGGTAGGGAGCTTACAGTCTCAGTACCCCTCAGTCTGCTGTAGGGCCTCAAAAGGAAAGGTCCCACTCCCTGCAGATGCCTCTGGGTGGTGGCTAAATTGTTTCTCTCAGCAGCTGTAGATAGGGAAGGGGGAGGGGAGAATGAAGCAATATGGTGCCTGCCAATCTGCTCGGGTCTGTGTGCCAGGAGGTGCCCCAAGGGAGCTGGGAGCCTGGTGCCCTGTTGCAAGAGGCTCACCACCCCCTGGCGGCGGCCGTCTCTGGGCTGGTGTTGGCAGGTTTCTCCAACCGCTCAGGGGCCCACCAGCAGTCTGAGATGCAAGGGAGGGGAAATTTAACCGTTCTACCTACCCTTGTTGCTGGTCTCCAAGCCTCTCAGGGGTCTTTCTCCTTCCAGTTCTCCTCCGCACCTTCCCGTGGAGTCTCCTGTAGTTTCAGGCACCCTTCCTTCTGACCCTCATCTGATCTGTTTGTCTGTCTGTGTATTTTTTTCACTTTCATCTAAAATCTTTCTTGCTTACAGAGACACTCTGGCTGGCGGTTTTTCTCGTCCACCATCTTGCCCCTCTCTAATTACATTTGTAAAATGTAACTCTAAGAACGATTATGAGCTACTGAGAATTGCATCCTCAATAACCTCCAAAGTTCTGAGTACGCCAGTCTCAGGTGAAGCTGTGATGAGTAATAATTTTATTATGGCTAACTAGACCCTCAGATTGCCAGAAATGCAGCAGGCTTTTCTTTAGTTCTTTCTATGTTGTTTAGGATGGAATAAAAGGTTTCCAGCATGTGATTCTAGACCTGTTCTCCTTGACAGCCGAAGCCTTGAGTTTTAGGGCTTTGCATGCCAAGTCAGGGACTCCACTGGGGCGGCTGAGGCAGTGCCACCTGTGATCAGGAGAGGGCAGCAAAGAGCCATCGGATCAGGACTCTGTGGGCGGGGTCCGCCTGGGAGTCAATTAAGGAAATGCAAGAACCCAATGCTAGCCTGAGTTGGTACACAGAAGTCCAGGAAGATGAGAATTAAAGCAGAGTCAGATGTATGTGAACTGCTGTGGAGTTGGGCTTGAATGGCACGTGGGCAGGGCCCGTATGTCCAAAAGACAAATGGCTGAGCAAGGCGCAGGCTGGAGACTTGAGCAAGGCTGTAGTCTGGCCAGGGCTGGGCGGGTCTGAGAGGTGCACGAGGTAAGTTACATGCACGGCTTGCTGTGAGATGCAGCTTTTTTATTTTAAAAATAACATTTATAGTTTATAATTACAAATATAAAAATATGTTCATGGTAGAAAATCTGGAAACTAGAGGAAAATGCACAGAAGAAAATAAAACTCATCTGTAATTGTGCCAATCAGAGATAACAATTTGGTATAGATTCTAATAGTCATAGCTGTCTGTTTACCTATCAATCATCCATCTACCTAAACAAAATTGGGATAATACGTTTAGCCGTATGCCCCCAACATTTTCCCTGCCATTACATATTTTTCTAAAACAATCAAAGAACTGTCTGCACAGCACTGCATCCTATGGTGCACCATTAAGCATTTTGTGTACTTCTCCAATCCTAAAGGGACCTGGGTTGTCCTGGAACTTTGAATTGACTGATGTCAAACTTCATTATGCTCCAGATTGGGCATGGTAAAATTAATAAATTCAAAGTGTGGGAAAATAGGGAAAAACTAAGTCTCTGAGCCCAGTACTCTCATCCATTTTCATGTTTATTTCCCGCTAGTCTTTATCCAAATGCATAAATATTCTAACATGATTGCAACCAAAATGTACATTTGCATCTTATTACATCATAAACATTTTAAGCTGATTAATGATTTTCATAATTTTTAATGACTGGCTAATATTCCTCTCAGTGGGCAAATAATTATTTAATTTAGTGTTATCCTATTGTTACTTTTTTTTCTGGTATGAATAATTCTTCAATGAACTTCTTTATGAGTACAGCTCTATCCTTCATTTGGGCTATTTCCTTAGATAAAGTCTCACAAGGGGAGAATGGGGTCTGCTTAAACTCCAACAGTAATATAATATTAATTGCCTTAGTTTTTGAGAGTGGATCAACGTTGGTCCTGTTATTGAGTATTTTTAAAATTGAATTTCATTCTTATTACTAGAAAACATGTTAAATTGGATAGTAGCACAATTTAGACAAGAAACAAGCAAATTTTAGATGAGACAGTGCTTGATTTGTATAGAGGTATTTTTGAGTAAATACTCCTTTTCTTCTATATCTTATCCATATGCAACTGTAGAAAGTTGGTAGGACTAAGAAGCATTCATAAAAAATTAACTGATTAACAACACACCTGACAAAGCCTCTTCATGGTGAAGGTTTTAAAGACCAGCACCTATTTTACGTGTGTCTTAGATATTTGTGAGGTTAACATGATAACCACTACACTACGGAATCTCCTAGTATTTGTGATCATAAGGAAATTCAAGAAGTAAATGCATGGACCATGAAAATTCTTCCTTAGTTTCTGCTTAACTAATTGAGCTTCGGTACAGTATTTAGTAAGTGGTACATGATGGCAGGGGTCTAAAAGCTAAGATCCTAACACATTTTTTTTTCCCCAGGAAGGATTAGAACAGAAACAGAAGCGTGATCCACAGAATGGGTCAGGAACGCTCTTGGCTTGCAGCCGTCAGTCACATTCTCTCCCACAATAGCAACTGGGAAAGAGCTAATGGCTCAAACTTTTCAAATTACTACATAGAGAGTTTCTAAAAGGATAAAATACGTAAAAGCAAACAGCCACAGGTAGAAGCTGAATAGCCACGATCAGCCGCTGTGAGGACTGAGGACAGGTGTCTCACTGCCATCAGCAGGGAGGGAATGAACACTCTTTGTGGCTGTCATCACAGTGAAGACTCTTAACTACCTGCTCGATATTTTAAAAAAATATACCCTGATTGACTGGCTTTTCTTTATCTTGTCATTTACCTTCTCTTCACACCTAAATAAGCCACACTGGGAAGGAGGAAAACTGGATGTGAAATCTTATTTATTTCATATTTATTCCTTAAATAACCAGTTTCTTTGAAATAAAACATTTTTAAACATTATAATTCTTTTGGCTGTTCTCTCAAATCTCTTCTTGAAATAAGTAGGTTACAACTAAAGTAGTACTTACACTTGTCACTTGCGCTGGGTGTGGCTTTCTAAGGTCAAACCTTTCCCTCCTGTCCAGATGCCAGTGACCAAAAGTGTGGAAGGAACACTTTCTGGTCTGCCTAATGCCTCTTGTCTCTTCTGAGGGCTGCACGCTCTAGAGGAAGCTTGAGCCACATGAAAACCCACCTGGCCAAGGTTGACCAGCCCGTGCCTGGATCAGTGACTCAAGAACGGGGCCAATCAGATGAGTTCTCGGGAATGTGAGCACAGAGAGTAGCTGGGATTGTCTGGATTATTGAGGGTGGGATGCTTCACAGCCCCAGACGCTGGGCTTGGCCATGCAACCTGCTTTGGCAGATGAAATGGTAGAAGGAGGCTCCCAGTCACAGGTCTTAGTATGTTCATGGCTCAACTAGGCCCTTGTGCTCTGATGGTCTGGCAGGAGAATATGTCCCAGGTTCCTTCATCTTGGACCCAGTGGGTGGGGGGAGCGGCCCCTCATAGCCACTGGGGCAAGGCCTAAGCAGACCTCAAACAACCTGCAATCTGGAGTCTTGGAGCCTAAGGTCTAGTGCAGCCTTGCTGAGTTGCAGTTGAACTGAGCACGAGACTAGATTATTTTCATATTAAGCCCCTATATTTTAGAGTGTTTTATTATGCAGCATTGTCAAGGCAATGGCTTGGTTAGTAGTTCCTGCAGATGGCAGGTCATTTAGTTTGGGCTTGGGGTGGCTGTTCTGGGCCCTATAAACTGGAGAGCGAGTAGAGAGAACAGGAGACTTCTGCTCGCCCCCACAGGTCTGTGTTCCCTGCTTCCTGGAGATGGTTTTAAGTGCGCTAGGAAGAGGGAGTTGGCTCTCAGTCAAATGAGTGCACACATTTTCCCCCAACGTCTTGAGACATTATTTTTTTTGCAGTCTGGAATTTTGTAATAAGGAAGATCAATATCTTGAAGAAAATGTGTTGATAAATTTAGGGAATGACTGTATAGTGACAGAATGAAAGTGTCCCTGGATCTAAATATTCATCACAAATTCAAATTGGCATTCTTTTCTTGGAGCCAGAGTCTCCTTCTGTCACCTGGGCTAGAGTGCCGTGGCATCAGCCTAGCTCACAGCAACCTCAAACTCCTGGGCTCAAGCAATCCTCCTGCTTCAGCCTCTTAAGTAGCTGGGACTACAGGCCCGCACCACCATGCTTGGCTAATTTTTTCTATTTTTAATAGAGATGGGGTCTCGCTTTTGCTCAGGGATCAGGCTGGTCTCGAACTTCTGAGCTCAAGTGGTTCTCCTGCCTTGGCCTCCCAGAGTGCTAGGATTATAGGCATGAGCCATCATGCCCAGCTAGTATTCTTACACACAGTCACAATGTAAAATGAGAAAGAAGCAAAAGCTATTCAACTTGAAGGCTGTTAAGGTTGTTAAATGTTAAATATTGTAAAAAAAATGCAGTGTGTCCCTGACTGCAGGTGTGGAAATGGACTTTCTGGAAGTTTATGAAAGAGGAAGGGAGTCTGCATTGAATTGAAGGCCTGTTGGTTTAGTCAAAAGCACAGTAATGAGCTAGAGAAATCACAATGTCTTCCTGGTGTGATGAAGAGGTCTTTTCTTTTTTTCCTCCCCTCCCCTCCCCTTCCCTTTCCACAAAACAGTCTGTATCATTCCACTGGTGAATAATTCAATGTATTTATAATCTTTTAGGAATGTTAAAGCAGTGAAATTTGTGTGCTGGTATGTAAGAATGGAGATGTTCTGTGAGGCTGTGATACAATAGGATAATTGAGAAAAGAGAGTGTGCAGTAGAATTTTGGGACATAGGATTTTTTTAGCTATAAGTATAAGAAAAACAAATCAAATTTGTGAAAATGATAAAGGGAATATATTAACTCAGGTGACTGAGAACTCCAGAAAAGGGCAGGCTTGAAGAAGGGCTGGACCAGTCAAATTTGTGCTGGACCAGCACAAATCAGTCTTGGCTTGGCTCTGACCTTTAGGCTCGGTCTCGTGTGATGTTGGTGTCACCTAAGGCAGCTGTCGGGGTGGAAAGTTGGGGGCCAGCAATAACCAGGGCTCTGTGGGGCTGTACACAAAAATTCACATCCTAAGACCCTGCTGACTGAACGGACCTCCTCTTGTCAAAGGGACTTTAGAAAAACCTTAAAACGGATCTCTCAGCCATGCAGAGAGGGAGATCAGACATGATTCCACTCCTTACACCCCTCTCTTTTGGAGTGTAGACTAATTGCAAACAGGACCGAGGCCTTGCAAAGCAAAGTTTAAGATACACCTGCAGGAGTCGGTCTACTGTGGCTTACTCTATGATTAGTGGACTTCCTTATCTTAACTTAAAACACTTCTTTCTACTGATTCCAAGCCTTGAGACAAAGCTTTATTTCTTTAACCAATCACAAATTAAAGAATCTCTGAATCCACCTGTAACCCATAAGCCCCTGGTTTGAGATGTCCTGCCTTTTTAGGCCAAACCAATGTACACCTTCCATGTATTGATTTAAGACGTTACTTGCAAATCCTATCTCCCTAAAATGTATAAAACCAAATTGTAACCCGGTTGCCTCAGGGGCACTTTCTTAGGACCTTCTGAGATTGTGTAGCTCCAGACCATAGTCATTCATTTTTGGTTCAGAATAAACCTCTTTAAATTATTTCACAGAGCTGTTTTTTTTTTCTTCATTAACAAGGCTTTAAATCATGCTTTATGAGAGAGACAGAGTAACCTTTGTGGTATCTGGCACTGAAGAAAGATAACATTTTTTCCCAGAAATTCCTAAAAAATTCTGCTTTCCTCTCATTTGCCTGAATTGGGTCACGTGTCCACTCTTGAACTAATCTGTATGACTAAAGGACTGTGAAGGCCACACTAGGTCCACACATCTGGGAAGTTTCAGCCCAAACCTGGTCCCTGGGGTCACCAAGGGAAGTGCTCTGCCCAGCAAGGGGTTCACAGTCTGTTGGGTGGGGTTTAAGGCAGGCAGATAATTATTGATACAATGCAGGGAGGTCAGAGCTAGGACGGCTGATGGAAGGTGGCAGCCACTCAGGCAGCTGTCAGGATGTCTGCAGAAGAGTTCCCGCAGCAGGTGGGACCTGGATCTGAAGGGTGAGCAGGAGCTTGTGTTACCACCCAACCAGGTCTCTGCCCACTGCCCAGATAGAGGCCAAGACAGCAGGAGTTGCAGTGGAGAACGAGTTTAGTATCCTATGAAGTCAAGTGAGGAGATGGGTGAAATTTCTGAAATCCACCTCCCTGAGAGTTTGGGGGCTATAGTTTTTAAAGGTGGTTTGGCAAACAGAGGACTAGGGAATTGGGTCTTCATTTGGCTGGGGTTGGGAAGCAGCAATTGTCTTCTTGGCTGAGACAATTCCTGGGTAGAAGGATTCAGGACTTCTGTGATTGGTTCCCATGCATGGCCAATGGTCCAGTTGGTGTCAGTTGGCCCCCCTCAAATGCAAAGTCTGGAAGATACCTCAAAGACCAGCCTTAGGTTTTACAATAGTGATGCTATCTACAGGAACAATTGGGTAAGTCACAAGTCTTGTCCCATCAGGGATCTGTGACACTTAGGCAGGAAGCAGTGATGGCAGTCGGCAAGTTAGAGAACAGTGGCTGGTTAACTTTTAGCTATGTCTATACTTCTGTAGAAATCAGACTTTTATCACAGTTCCTGTCTTCTGGCCTTACCTTATTTTAATATAGGTGGTTTCAGTGAGTGGACACAGGAGGAGAGACAGAAAGGACATCAGGTTGCTGGGAAGCCCGAAGTAACATCTACTACAGAGGACTTGTTAAATAACAGTTGGCAAAGTAACCACAGGAACTGTAAGAAAAGATTTTTTGTTTGTTTTTGAGACAGAGTTTCACTCTGTTGCCTGGGCTAGAGTGCCATGACATCAGCCTAGCTCACAGCAACCTCAAACTCCTGGGCTCAAGCGATCCTCCTGCATCGGCCTCCCAGGCAGCTGGGACTATAGGCACTCGCCACTTGCCTGGCTAATTTTTTCTATTTTTAGTTGTTTGGCTAATTTTCTTTCTATTTTTAGTAGAGATGGGGTCTCGTTCTTGCTCAGACTGGTCTCGAACTCCTGAGCTCAAGCAATCCGCCCGCTTCAGCCTCCCAGAGTGCTAGGATTACAGGTGTGAGCCACCACGCCTGGCCTAGAAAAGATTTAAATACTACAAAGGAGACCTTCCTCTCCAGATACTGTGGCCGACTTCCAAGTGATTATCCAAATGTTGGGCTGGGCAAGCTCAGGGTCTCTCAGTGAGCTGTGTAATACCTTCCAAAGGAACATGGCGAATGCAATTTGCTTATTGGGATTGATGTGCTTCTAGAAGAAAAGGACTCTATTCATGTTTCTTTCTAACATTCTTAGCTTTCTACTATGTACAGAGGATGCTTACTGAATCCTGTTTAAAGATGAGAGGTATATAGAACTTAAAAAATAATCCTTTCTAAGGATTTTGAGGATCTTGGTTTACATGGCATTATAGAGATCATGTATTTCTGATGGTCAAAACAAAACAAAATATTAAACACAAACAAACGAATAATTCGAAAAGTCCCCCCAAACCCCACACCAAATCCCCAAGGTTCAAGTGTTGGTGTGTGTGAGTCTCACTGTCCAAACATTACTCATAGCCTGTCTGTTAAAGGCCAGTTTTTGTTTTCGGTCTTGATGTTCAGGTGTGTCAGGGAGCATTACTTTGTAATTTTGCTGCTACTGCAAACAGTTGTGTCTGAACATGGATGGGCCTGGTCCCTGGGTGCTGGGTGGACACACGATTCAGCCCGGGGGCTCTACATCGGATTGTGGGGTGCTGCCATTGACTTACATCCTTCCTCACTCTTGAGCTATTTCCTCACTATGGCTGGACTGATCTTCTAAAACTACAAATCCGAAAATGTCACCTTCCTGCTTAAAACCTTGCAAAGTCCCCATTGCTCTTAGACTAGACTCAGAACCTTTGGGTAACCTGAAAAGTATCACATGCCCTGTTGCTCCCCTGCCTGGCCACCTGCCCTGGTTACTGGCATTCTCTCCCTTCCACCTCCTGCCTCTCCCACCTGGTGACCTTCCTTCAGCCCCCTGCTTCCCACCTCATGCTTCAGCCATTCCTTTCCCTTGCTGGCCTTTCTGCCTGTTCAACTCTCACCCCTTTGCCTCTCAACTCTCTCTGTTCCTCCCCACCTGCATGTCCTTTTCTGTGGCAGTGGGACCAAGGAACAATATTTAATTTCCTGTTTTCTGGATTAAGCACAGACATTGCCTAGAAGCATGGATTCAGATCCTGATCCTGCTTTCCTCACCAGCTGAGAAGTCACATGATTACTCTGACCCTCAGTCTCCTCATCTGTAAGATGGTGAGAAAAATATGGACTTTATAGGGTTGCTGGGAAAATTTACTGAAAATATGGATATGCCAATACCACAGTATTGGGCATTGCAGGCTCTCAAAAAATGTTCATTTCATTTTCTCCTTTTGTAAATAAGATAGGAAACTTGGTGCATACTTAGGACTCTGTTGTCTAACGTTCAGGTGTGATATGGGCAGGTGTGTCTCCATAGACAGGGGCTTTGGGACAGGAAGGTCGGGTTCAACAGCTGGTGTCACCACTTAGGAGCCAACTGGTGTCGGAAACTCCACTTAGCTTCGCTGAGCCTCAAAGTCCGCATCTATGAAAATGGCAATGATGACAATAGCTCCCAGGGCTGCTGTGAGAGGCAGGAAAGTCCTTTGAACTCCTTGGAGTTTTGGTATAATTGTATCTAACGTTTTGGAATTGTGTCTTGCTCTCTCACTGTTCCATCCAGGCAAACTTTGCCTCTGCAGCAAGCTCTCAGTCCCCTCGTTTGGCATGGGTCTCGGCACAGAGGTGACAGCCAATGAGAATTTGTTAATGCTGTGAGGGTGGTAGAAACAGGGATGTGCCACCCAGACCCCTTCTAGAGAGGACTGGCTGGGTGATCAGCGAGGCCTGTCCTGCCAGACCCCACACTGTCCCCGAGGCAGCTGGCTGCTGGTGACGGAGCCAGGCAGGGCATGAGGGCCGGGGCTGTGGGGCCTGCTGGTCCCTCTGCTTCACCTTCTTCACCACTCTCCCAAGGTGCTGACCCTGGGGGCTTCCCATGGCATGGTGCACAGAGGGCTCCTCTTAGAGCGTGCATCTCAGAGAATCCAGCCTGTGACATCCACGTCCAGATAGATTTCACCCTCAGAAGCCTTCATAGATGTGACTCCATATTTCTCTGTGCATTTGAGTTGGCGATCATCTCTGTTGTCATTGCTCAAGAAATAAAACAAAATAAAACACAGGTTTGTTGCACATTACTTTGGTCTTTCACTAGAAAGGAATATTCCCTGTGGAATTTGGTGGCCCATAGAATGCCTTGTTATTGTGTGTTAAGCATTGTTATTAGAATGCTTTTTAGGAGACAAAGTTTCCAATGACAGGAACAGTTGAAGAGCTCAGTCTACATTCTCTTACCTCTATTGACCCTGATTCAATTATTTTCCTGCAAGAAACAGATAAATCCTACCCCACTTAAACTGTTTCAGAATAGAAAAATAATTGAAATATCTCCGCAGTTTATTTAACCAAGTCAGGGTAACCTAAATAACAAAACTGGATAAAGACAGTACGAAGGCAAGAGAACTGCAAATCGTACCCAGCAGTACTTTAAAAGAATAATGCCCAGGGGCCACCAGGGCCCTCAGAGGGCAGCATCGTGCTGGGCGAATTGCGGGCTCTTGGGTCAGGCCGCCAGGGGTCAGTCCCAGTGTTGGGAATGTGGGCTTGCAATGTCACCTCTCTAAGGACCGGCTCCTCCTTTGTGAGATGGGAATGATAATAAAACCCACTTGCTAGCGTTTGTAACTCATGCACAGCAGCCAGTGTAGCACTGCACACAGGGCCCCCAGATGCTCGCCACCGCCACCAGCACTGGAGGTGGCCACCCCGTGCAGTCCCTGACTATCTGCACAGAAGTCTCCACTTTCAGCACTTTACTGGGAAACCAGGATGTTTTGCAGAGCTCCCTCTGATCTTGGATACAAGATCATGGGGAAATGCTGGAACCTACTGATGTTTTCTGTCAGCTGTTGCCTCTCTCATACACACCTTCTCAGGGTGTAGTCTCAACATATAGAATCCCTTCGTGGCTCCGTCCCGCGGTTCCCGGCATGGCACTGGGACTCCCAGTCGCCCCGCACGGCTGGCCGTGGTCTCCTGTGCTCACACTGCTGCTGGCGCGAAGCCGAACGAAGCTCCCGCAGTGAAGCAGCCCCGCGCCTCCCGCCCGCGCGGCCACTTGTGCGTCTGCCCATGATGGTGCACAGTAAGGTCCTTTTGGGGGTTGAAGGTCAGGGGAGAAGAGTGGCCACTGTCCTGTAGAATCCGAACGACAGAGCAGTCTTTGAGCTGAGCATTTTACTTTATTCCGGAATATTACGGTACAGACGTTTCCGTTACAGTTCTTTTGTACAGTTTGAGTCAAAGTTATGTGTGTGCCCATCACCCAGATGGTGTGCACTGGACTCGTTGGGTGTGAATTTACCATCCCCTCCTGCTCCCAGCGCAGCATTTTAAACAGTGCGCAAGAGGAAGAAAAGAGACAGGGAAAAAGAACCACCAGCCAGGATTCAATAAAAGACAAAAACACTTGGAGGCACTTTGGGGGCAGAACGCTGTTCAGCGGCAGGTGTGCCAGGAGCTCCCCCGGGAAAGGCGCCCGCCGAAGGGCCGGCCGCTGCGACCGGGTCGTGGTCTGCAGCGCGGGGCCGCCAGGTGGAGCCGGGAGCCCAGGCGCGGGCTCACCTGCGCGGGCAGGTGCGCGAGGAGGGCCGCGGGGCGGGGCCGCGGGGGCGGGCCGGGCGCGCAGCATAAAGGCCACGGCCGGGGCAGCCGCGCGGGGTTCGGGCGGCCCGGTGGGCTGAGCTCGTGCGCGCCGGTGCCCGCTGAGTGCCGCCCGGGAGGGACGCGTCCTGTACCAGAGAAGAGCCCAGGAAGATCACCGGTAAATAGCCACAACTTTCCATTCCCTTGAAATAGCCTGGAAACACATGCAAAATCATGCTTACACGACGTGTGGAGGAGCGCGCGATGGCAGCTAGCTTATCCAGTGAATTTTTAGAACAGCTCGATATGACATTTAATATAATAGCATAATTGGTTGATATCTCTGAGATAGAACTGGACATAAATATATTAAAAATGATTGCAGGTCCATAAATACCTATGATTACGATATTGATGATGAAAATGATGACAAAATTCTGGCTCTCTCCCTAGATGTGCTCTGAGTTTGGGTGGCAGAGGGATTTTTGAATATAAATCATGAGAGAGAAACAGTGCAACAAAGGAGTGAAGTGTCTGGCTTAGAACTTAGTAAATTTAAATCGCTTGTTGCTTCATACTGTGCTCATGTGGAATTTACAAAACTATTACTCAGACTTCATGGAATTTCAAATAATGCAGAAGTCAGGGAAACATATTTATTGAGGGAAAACAGCATTCTGTTTTCCTCAATTTTAACATGTATGAGCAACCTAAGCTTGCAAATTGAAGATAGTAACTTTTTGCATGTGATTATGCTCAAGGTAACAGCCTGCCGTGGTTACAGCCATGGTGACAACGATGGAGGCTGCGTCCCAGCAGGTCTGAGAAGTGTCAGGACAAATGTTATGGATGCATCTGTCTCTCTCTCTTAAGAGGTGATGGATCTGTGTATTCTTCAGAAATTGGAGCTCACTTCAGGAAAATGTAGTGCCTTAGGAATGTGAAAATCAGGAGACTGGCTAGGATTTTGTAGGTTATGAACTGGGGACACTTTGGAGAGTGAACCTGAGTGCCAGGACAATAGGCACACAAAGTGAAACTGTCCTGGGCACACGGAGATGAATGTCACTCTATTAAGGCATACATGAAGGAGCTTAAAGGATAGAGAACAGAAGAGGCTGGTGAGAAGGCTATGCCTGTGCGTCAGGCAGGACAGTATTCCGGGGTCAGGAATGCTAGTCAGAGTGGGGCAAGCCATCGCCCCTCCTCTGATGCACCCCCTTTCTTAGGTGTGCTTGCTTTGCGCATGCTGTTGTAGTTCTTTGGTAGACTGTTAACCTCTCTGGGTTGTGAATTAAAAATCTGTTTTACAGTAAATTTGCGCCAAGAAGAGGAGGCATTTTCTCCAGCAATGAATTCCTCATTTCACCTGCATTTCTTGGATCTCAACCTGAATGCTACAGAGGGCAACCTTTCAGGACCAAATGTCAAGAACAAGTCTTTGCTATGTGAAGACATGGGCATCGCCGTGGAAGTGTTTCTGACTCTGGGTCTTATCAGCCTCTTGGAGAACATCTTGGTCATAGGTGCCATCGTGAAGAACAGGAACTTGCACTCTCCCATGTATTTCTTCGTGTGCAGCCTTGCAGTGGCTGACATGCTGGTGAGCATGTCCAATGCCTGGGAGACCATCACCATATACTTAATAAACAACAAGCACCTGGTGATAGCAGATGTCTTTGTGCGTCACATTGACAATGTCTTTGACTCCATGATCTGCATTTCCGTGGTGGCTTCCATGTGCAGTCTGCTGGCCATTGCGGTGGATCGGTACGTCACCATCTTCTACGCCCTGCGCTACCACCACATCATGACGGTGAAGCGCTCTGGGGTGATTATTGCGGGCATCTGGACCTTCTGCATAGGCTGCGGCATCGTTTTCATCATTTACTACGAATCCACTTATGTCATCATTTGCCTCATCTGCATGTTCTTCACCATGTTGTTCCTCATGGTGTCTCTGTACATACACATGTTTCTCCTGGCACGGACCCACGTCAAGCGCATCGCGGCTCTGCCCGGATGCAGTTCCTCGCCGAAGAGGACCAGCGTGACGGGCGCTGTCACCCTTACCATGCTGCTGGGCGTGTTCATCGTGTGCTGGGCTCCGTTCTTCCTCCATCTCGTCTTGATCGTTTCGTGCCCCCAGAACCTTTATTGCTCTTGTTTTATGTCTCACTTCAACATGTACCTCATACTCATCATGTGCAACTCTGTGATCGATCCCCTGATCTATGCCTTCCGCAGCCAAGAGATGCGGAAGACCTTTAAAGAGATGATTTGTTGCCACGGCCTCAGAATCTCCTGCAGGCTCCCGGGCAGGTATTAAACAGAGTGCACCTCTCCGTGGCTCTCTTCTTTGTTGGCGCACTGATGAGCAAGTCATAAGGCCACAGCTGAGGAGTAAGCAAGGTCTCTCACAACCAAAGCGTGCATGACCTTTCTCTCTCCTAGCTCATACTTGGGCCTCGGATCTACTCCTCCTTCAGCTCCTGTGACTATTGTGTTGAGTGTGCTTGTTGTGTATCCATTCTAGGCACAACCTGTGACAATTTCTTACTGTTCTTTTTTCATCCTCCTGTTTTTACTGCTCCCACCCACTTCTGGGGGTCCCATCCATCCTCTGTGTAGCAAGCGTGTGTACTGGGGGGGCTGTACAACGTCCTGAGCGTGGGTCTAAGCGTGGGGAGGACTGACTGCTGCTGACGGAGAAGCTGTGCCTGCCCACGTGGCGCGTGGCTGCTCTCTCCTCCTGAGCAGGCCACGCTCCACTCGGCACGCCTACGAGCGGTGCATGCTTTTCAGGGCAGAACAGCAAGGTCACACTCTTTCCATCTGAAATTGCTATTCATTTGCTCTGGGATTCATCTGTTCATTTGTCTCCACAGCTCTCCTTTCCTGATTTGGTTTATGTCTTATGCCCATAATAGCCTGAGGGTGGGATTTCCTTAATTATACTTCTGTCAATCATGGTGGTGCACTTACCCAGACATAAAACTTTATGCTACAAACCTTGCCTCATGTGTTGTGACAGTCTGCGACTCTGCCTTGCTGCGTTATTTGTGCTCATTTCAGGGTTTCCCAAGGGGTGTTGTGGGGCCACATCAGGAGCTCAAGGTGCCCCCGTGTGGCATGTAACACATGCCCACAGCCAAGCTCGCTTCGACTGGCCCACACTGGGTCTGCCTTGGTGTCTGAAACCCTGTCCCAGTGCACTTGGCAGCACGTCAGTCTGAGTCCAGCAGCTGGCAAAGGACAGGGGCCCAACCTGGCACCAGGGAGTCCCGCCCAACTGAGACTGGAGTGAAAAAATCTGCGCTCAGGTCCTAACTCTGCCATTCGATGCTGTGCAGCCCGAATCACCTCACTTCCGGTTCCACATCTCTGCCAACCTCACAGGGTGGTCGTGAGAACTGCAGGAAAAAAATGCAAGAATTTCTTGTCAATTTGTAAAGCGCTCTAAGGGTTTGCTTTTTCTTTTAAAGAAATGACGGAGCTGGGGTACATATTAGGGGTGGGCACAGGGCCAGTGGTCAGGGCAGTGGCCGGGACATGGGGAGGTCTGCGTAGCCCCAGAGAAGCTGTGTGGGCCCTGTCTGATGCGAAGGGCTTGGGGCCTCACAGCTCTCATAGTCCGTTCTTCTAACAACTTTTCGATATTATTATTTTCTCTTTTGTTTTGGATGTTTATATCTAGACTGCTCTCAGTGGAAAAAAAAAGTAAGTAAAACAGAGGGTCATTGGGTCATATGACAATGAGTGGCTGGTGTAGAAGAGGGACCCTTCCCTCAAAGGCCTGTCGGGGCAGAGAGACTTCCTGGTGTAGTCAAATAAGTAACTTGCAGATATGACCCCTACCTCTGGGAACACAGAGTCCAGAAAAAAATGGTGCTGACTTAAGCAGGAAAGTGCATGAGACATCCACATCTTTTGAAAATTGGAAAATTAGCAGGTTGTTGGCAACTGAGTTTTGAAGGGGCAGCTATCCCTTAAAATGTTTCCTGTTCCTTTTTGCTGAAAATTCATGTGTGTATCCAGGAATGGGAAGAAAGTGATCTGTATGTCATTATCACAGGAAACCACAGTTCTGTGTTCCCCTGGGACATCTCCCAGGAATCTGGGATCTGTGGAAGCCTCTCTGCCTTCTCGTCGCCGTGTACCTGTTGCTTATGGCATTCCTGGTGTGGAGCAGGCTCCCGGTAAATGGCAAATGGGTATCACTCTTCTGCCTAATAGGAAAGCATACTCAGCAAGGCCGCTGGAGTGCCAGCCCTGTGGGCAGAATAAAACCTCCAGCCTAGGTTTGCTCTGGCTCTGTCTGGGAACCCAGTGCTCATGCAGCTAATTCTCTGCCCTGGGGCATCATGACTTTCTGCAAGGTCTGACCTTTTATATAGAGGTCTTTAAGGAAATGCTCAAATGTCTTTTAATCTCTATATAAATAGTGCAGAAATATCCCAAATATTCAGATGTGTTTTTATTTGGAAGGAATACATGTATGTAGTGACTTGGTAAGCATCTATAAATGAGTCAACCCCTGGCACCCAACACAAAGTCCCCACCTCCCAAAATACATAGAACTGTATGGTATTGTATGTTAACCGTCTGCTTCCTTAGGAACTCTGCTAGGTGTAAAAATACGTGTTCACAGACATGGTTGATGAAATGGAAGGGCCAGACCACCCCTTGAACTGGTCACTCCCATGTGTGATACTCAGTGTTTCTGGTTTTTCTGCCAATTTGTCGGCAGCTACAGCAAAATGAGAAGTTAAATTCATTGGTGAGTTATGATTACGTTTCCTTGCCAGTGTTTACTGCCTGTAGGATGGCCATTTCTAGGTTCAAAGTGATAGAACTCCTACAAATAAAATAAAATCACACACTGGACTTTATACACTGTGCAAAAGTCTCTGTCTTGGTAGACAAGTAAGTATGAACACTTCTGAGCTGCCACCTATCACATACTCAGCTAGGTGTGGCCACTGGGGAATCTCTGCCATCAAAGAGCTTATCGGACACAAAGTATTTCCAAAGATGTGGAAACAATGTCCACAATTCAAGATACTACAAACAACTAAATGTAAACCTGTGAGGCACAGACTCTGCCTGTTTAAAACAAGGGCTGTCATTTTACACATTGTCAGATAAACTGTCCTACGCCTGTAATGGCAGTTTTACTGGTGGGTGTGGGAGTGCATATCTGAGTTTTGGGGTAAAGGAGTAACTTTGAAACGTATGCCAGGTAGTCTTTACATCTGGAGACCAATAAACTAAAAGGACAACTTATCTGAGCCCTTCCCCCAAGCCCATAAATGCCGGTGGAACGGGGCACACAGACACTCCCACTCGACGACGGGGAGACGGGGGCAGGCTCACTGGCATCTTGCGGCTCATGAGACCTAGACGTGTTTCCTAGACTTGCTGCATGTTTCTCTTTTGGTCCGTGTGGCCTGTCCTCTCTCGCATTGTAATCATGTGGACATCGAGTCCATCAGCTTTGAGGGAGAATCGTACCTTTGGTTCCCTTCCCTGAGCCATTTTGTCCCATGGAAAGATTCATGGGACACTTTCGCTGCATCCTCCTCACTGGACTTTGCCCGAGACGGCTTCCTTGCCCCGCCCAGAGGAGCCAGGCGTGAGGTGACAGCATCCCCTGATTGGATCCTGGGACCAAATCTGAGTTTTAATTGCTTATTCATTCAGCTTTCTTAGTTTTATCTTTTACTTGTTGGGTTGATAAGAGCTGTCTCTTCCCACTCTGAAGTCCCTGGCTATGGATTTTCTTGAATCTTTTTTTCTCCCAAAGATAGTTTTGAATGTATCACTAAATACTTCTATTTATTTATTTAAAAAATTGTGGTAAAAAAAAATATATGTATATATAAAATTTACCATTTTGACAGTTTTTAGTCTTTCAGGTCTGTGTCACCAAGTGCATCCACACTGTTGTGCTATCATCTTGAATCTCTTCTGTTCGTGCTTGTGTGCTGTTAATTCTCTCTTTACGTGTCTCTTTCTAGTAGTATCTCATCAAACACACCCAACAGTAACCAACACACACTGTTGAGGTTAAGTTTTCCAACCTTCCCCCATGTCGTTATGTATATTATCTGTCATTCAGGCTCCCTTTTTTGCCACCACGTACCATGGATTGCCATCCTTCCTTGCTGTCTGTGCACCCATTTAAGTATTAATTCAGCCACTTCTAAGTACCAATTTCCATACTAGTCAGGGTAGTTTAGGCCAGTGCTTTTCAAACTTTAATAGCCACAGGAGACACGAGATCTTGTTAAGAGGCAGGCGCAGGCTTGGTGGGTCTGGAGGGGCGCTGAAGCTCCACACTTGTAACCAGCTCCTGGCTGCTGCTGGTCTGAGGATGAGAACCAAGTTGACCCTGTGGAAACAAACAGCTCCCACCTTTCAGCAACTTCACATCACACAGGTTTGTTTCTTTATTATGTTACACGCTCCACACCAATTAGCAGGGAGTCTCCTTGTATTCACTCAGGGACCCAGTTGGTGGAAGCTGCATCCTGACACACAGTCGCAATGAAGTTCTATTTCCACTCTTATTTCACTTATCAAAATAAGTCACATGGTCTAATATCGAAGTGGGCTGGAGAAATCCAGTCCTACCATGTGCCTAGTGGGAGGAGAACTGGACGCTGGTGGAGAGCACCCACTGTGCCCAGCGTGAGGCTAGGAGCATGGCCATGCAGTGCCATGTCCTCTAGGAGCTTACAGGCCAGGACCTGGTCACGTGCGGGAGGTTATGCCGTGTAATTAAGAATGAGCAGTGGGGCACGGCTGTGAACACACGGACTCCAACGTCCGAGTACTGACACCCACAGGTGCTTGTGGGGCTCGCATCAGGGTTGTGGGATGGAGGGTGAGTTTGGAAAAGTCTCTGAGGTGACTGGGATATATTTAGCTCTTCCCTCCTTCCCAGGGAGAATCACTGTTGAGTGCAACATCTGAGGGAGGGTAAAGGAGATTAATCCATGCGCTGATCATGTAAGGCCTTGAGGGTGCGTTGGGTTTGCATAGTTGCAGAGGAAGGGAGATGGGATGGGAAAGCACTCAATCAAAGGCTGATGCCTCGTGGCAAAACAGACAGGTGAGAGCCAGGGCTGTGCAGGGCGGGAGGCGACAAGCACTGGGGCGGACTGGAAACCACAGGTGATGTGAGACGCGCGAAGGCCCAGGGGTTGTGTCTGTTTCACAGGAATGAGGGAGCAATTGAGAGTTTTTCTTTTCCCCCCTGTCTTTTTAAATACATAGCATGCTCAGATAAAGCTGAGTTTGTAAATTAGTGTTATAGCAAATTTGTGTTCCTGTTGGGAGAGATGAGGGGAGGCTGTTCTGGTCAGGAAGGACAAAGAGCTGCGGCTGCGGAACAGGAGGGAAAGCGCAAGAGGTCATTTTAAGGGAAGCATCTCTGTTGGGTACCCAGTTAACTAGCCAGTTTACAAAAAGGGACTCAGACTCTACTTTGCCAGTAATTGCTACTCTCTTCCCGCATTATGTTGGTTCTTCCCTCGGTGTTCCCTAGGATTATGCTTGGTTTTTGGCCCCTAGATTGGGTGCTAATGCTTGTTCTCCGTGATTTCTTTCAGATCATAACTTGCAGTCTGTCTGTCTGTCCCATCCCTCCTTTAACACACTCCCTTCCCCTCTTACCTGGAGTCCGAGCAAACTTCATTAAGCCTTTTGCACTTGGCTCTGTAGAAAAACACGGCTACATTGTTCCTCATCTCAGCTTTGCTCTTACTGGTGACACCATTTCCAGGAGAATGTAGGAGGATTCTCTGCAAGTTGATGCAAGGCGACCTGACCCCTTGGGCGCCCCTACGCGAGCATGCCTCATCGTATTAGCAAGATCTGGGTTGAAATAAATGCGTCATGAAAGCAGGACCAGATAAAACCACTTAGGGATTTGGCAACATAAACTGGATAGTTTCTTGAGCTGCTTCTCCATTTTTCTGTCCTCTTTGCCACTGCGCTGCTTGCCTACTTTTCCTTTCTACCATGGCCTGCTATGCCCATCCATGGCACCTGGCTTCCACCCTTGGCACCCACTGAAGTGCCACTCGCCGATTCAAAGGCCTTTCTAGAGCTCTTCCCTCTCTGCCTCATTTGCAATATTTGAAACTATTATCTGAGTCTTAAAGCTTCCCCCCTCAGCTTTCAGGACTGTCCACCCTGGTCCTGACCTTCTCCGCCCTAGTGTTGCCTGTTGTCTCGCCCACTCCCGTGCGAGGGCTGGCCCCCATGTTGTATCTTTAGAATTTTTCCTTTTATTTTATAATTTTTCTCTTGGTGATCTCATCAACTTCCATGATTTTGACTTTTAACTCCAGGCAAATGATTCCCAAATTCGTTATCTCCAGCCTTAACTTCCCTCCTAAACTTCTGCCTGGTGTCTTGGGGAAATGCAGCCGGGCATCTTGAACCTCACCTCGCAGAGCTCCTCTGCCGGCCTCCCTGTGCTGGCGGACTTATTCCCTGCGCTCGAAGACCGGAGGCCTTGGAGTCATCTTGGATTCCTTTCTCGCCCTTGACATCGCTACAGAGTCAATTGGAAAATCCTGTAGGATCTACTGCTGTGATGTCTCGTGCCTTAATTCCCTCTGCTACAAACGGGTTCTGTCTCGTTACCTGTAAGTTTGGATTTTCGTGTCAACATCTAAACTACCTCCAGCCTCTTCCTGTGTCCGCCCGCCTTCACGTGCTGTCCTGTTGGTGTCACTCCCACTATTCAGAAACCGTCAGTAACTCCGCAGGGCTTGGCTTATGAAGTGCCAAATCCTCACCTTAACCTTCAGTCATCCCCAAAATGTTAGCTGCTCTTCCTGCCATCCCACTCAGCAGTGACGTCAGCTACTGTGACCATGACGTGTGCTTCTCTGCTCCAGGTTTTGTGAAAGCTGCAGAGTTTGCAGGGAACACCCTCGGCGCCCACGTGAGCCTGCAAGCCCATCTCAAGTGCTTTCCCTTCCACGAGTCCTTTTCATTCTCCCTTGTCATAGCTCGTGATGGCGCACACTGTCCCTGGTGTTTCAGACCGATGGTTTGCACGTTCTTTACCAGAGCATGGGGATCTTTGTGGGCAGGGACAGCGTCAGTTAGGACAGCGCTTTTCCGTAGAACTTTGCGCCATGATGACAAGTTCTATTTCGACTTTGTCCACTGCAGTAGTCACTAGCTACATGCAGCAGCTGAGAATTTGAAACTGAGGACATGAAGTTTTAATTTGTTTAATTTTAGTTCATTTATATCTACACTTAAGTAACCACATGACTAATGACTACTATATTGGAGAGCACAGAGTTAGAATTTGGTTCTTTGCACATAACAGAAAACCTTTAAAAAAAATCAGTGACTTACTTAAGATGAAAGTTTATTCCTCCTTTACAGGAAAATCTGGAGGTAGGCACTTCAAGGTTGGAAGGGGCTCAAGGGTGCCCTAAAGAATCCAGGCATCTGTCATTCTTAAGGTCCATGCATGGTCCAAGGGGGCTGCTGGAGCCCCAGCCATCATAGCCGAATTACGGGCTGGAACAGAAGGAGAGGCATTTGGAATCTTAGCTTTCCATCACAGATGGTCTTCAACTCTGGGAAACTGGCTCCTCTTATTTCTTTGATTATTGTGTTTTCCTTTTCCCATTTCTCTGTGTCTCTTTTTTAAACTCCTGCTAGTTAGATGTTGGTCCATCTGGATCAATCTTCTATGTCTCTTTATCTTTCTCTTTAATTTTCTCTCTCTGGTCCTTTTGTTATACATTCTGAAATACTTCTTCAACCTTGTCTTTCCCCCATCTCTTCTTTTGAATTTTTAATTTCACAATTATGTTTTTAATTTCTATGACTTTGTATTTATCATTTCATTGCCTTCTTTTCATAGCAAGCTGTTTTTGAATTCATGGATACATGTCCTGTCTGGCTTTTCTGAAGACTCTAATTAGTTTTTTAAAAAGTTCTGTCTTCTTACTTGAATCACTTGTTTTTTCCAAAGCCACCTGTTCTCTTTCTCATGCTCCTTCCCACTGGCATGGCTCATTTCCCTCGAGTGACAGGTGGGCCTAGGTTTTCCACTCACACACGTAAGTGCAGGAGTGGATTTGACTGATTTGGTGCTTTCGTGGGTTTCCGTGCAGCTCCCCGAGTGGGAAGGGCTGGCTGGGTAGCTCTCTGCTCGTGGATGGGGCACGTGGGCTGTCAGACTTTACCCGGGGTGGGGGGTGTCTAGGCTGGGCATGCCCCTGCCCCTCTGAGCTGAAATGGGAGGGAATTTACTCTGGGGTCTGCTTCTCACTCCGCACACCCTGCTTCTCCTGGGCGTCCTCCTGGGGGCTGTGGGGGTGCTATTGCGTGTTCTCTGTGAAGGTGCTCTGTGTGGTATGATGTGGAATAGGCCACGGTTCTGCAGACAGTTCTTATGTGAATCACCTCGATTTCTCCCTTTCTTCCATCCTGCCTTCCATGCTGCCTGTGGGCCCCTCCCAGGTTTCTTTCCTGCGTGCCATGGGCTGTGGTTCCCTCTAGTCTATGTATTTCTCAATCCAGCCCTTCCACCTTGTGGCTTCTGAGATTTTTCATAACTTCTAGTCCTCTGATGTCTCCCATTCTGTTCTTAGAACGTCTATGAGTTAATTCCCATACATACCATATATATACAAAAACCATCATTTCTGTGGATTTCCATGAAAAAGTGGAGATAGATACTTGCATGATCTGCTCTAATATCTTGCATGAAGAATCCTTTCAAGTACATTTCTAGGAGATGGTTTGGAGCTGGCAGGATCAGTGTTCCGTGCAAAGCAGAAGGGCAGGATGCTGCCCAGAAGCCAGGCCTGCTTTTAACTTTGGCTCCACTTACAAGTACCTGCCACATCCAGGATGGGAGCCGGCGCCAACGTCAACTAGGTGAAGGAGTCCTGCCATACCTCGGCACGGCGATCAGGCTTTCTTCCTGCCCTGGATCCTAACCAGAGAAAGCAAAGCAAGCGGCTGATTCAAACGAAGACTACACCAGGCCAGAGGAGGCCGGCAGACGTGCAAGGCCACAGTCCCTGCTGTGAAATGTCCTGTTTAGCTCAGAGGTCTCCTTTCCAAGTTAACAGCACACTCTTTTTTGCCAGCAGGTGGCGTTGAACCTACCTGTACCTTGGAATTTTTGCTATGTCTTCCACCTGACCCTCTGACCAGAGTTAATGAGCACGGGAGAAGCCCAGGTGCGAATTCTTCCCAAGACCTCAGTGTGTGAAAGCTGCTCAAAAATTTATGGAGTACGAATTGTAATGTCCTATGTGTTTTGAGAGGATTACCTCATTTAATCCCCCAACCATCTTAAAAAATAGGTAAATATTATTATTCATAAATACTACTATTCCCAATTCACTCGTGAGGAAGCTGAAGCCTAGACAGATTGAGTAGCTTGTCTAAGGTTATGCTTCTAACATGTAGTGGTCTCTTAACTCAAATTTAGGGCTTCAAAAGTTGTCCCATTTGTTTGTTGTTTTAAGCCCTTGAATGCTTTGTTTGTTTGGCTTCCTGCTGCTGTCCATGGGCCAGTTTGGCACTTGTGTCAGGACTCTGCAGTCTGCCCTCACCCCATCTGTGAGCATGTGTGCCTGCGGGTATGTATCTGTGTGCATGTGTGTGTGCACATGTATGTGTGCACGCGTGTGTGCATGTCTCTGTGCGTGCGTGTGTGCATATGTGTTCATGTGCATGTGTCTGTGCATCTCTGTTGTGCATGCATGTATATGTGCACACACACGTGTGTGTATGTGTGTGTGTCTGCGTGGGTGTGTTTGTGCACACCCGTGTGTGTGTAGGGGGCTGGGTGGGGCAGAGCTGGGGACGAGGGGTGGGAGGTGGCTGAGTGGCCAGATAAGAATGATGAGAAAGAACAGGTGCTAGATATGGTGGTGAGAATTCTGGTCCAGATCCAGGTTCCCCAGAAGCTAGGGTGGCTCAGGCAGCTCGGGCTGTTTGTCCAGAGGGTCCCCATGGCTGAATGTCCAGGATCGCTACGTTAGGTGACATGGCTGCGGGCAGCAGTTCCCTCCACAGCACTGTGATGGGAGAGTGGAGCTGGGCTTCCTCTAGCCCTTCTCCTGGGGCGTCACACAGCCTCCTCAGCCCTCCCCCCACCCTGAAAGACAGGAAGGGGCCCCCCACCAGTCCCCCCCAGCAGAGGCTGCGGCTGGAGGCCCTGGTGCCTCAGGAGGGGCCCCTCTTTCCTTTTATGGTCTGGATGCACACCCCTTCAGACGTCTGGAACAGTGCCAAAGTATCCTGCCAGGGTTTTTTTTGGTTTCCACATTAATGACAGTCCTTGCAGGTAAGGCACTGTGTTCCAAGGGCCACACTCATTCATTTATTCTTCGAGCAGTTGCTGAGCTCTGATGTTGGGAACACAGTAGCCGCTGCGATGCAGTCCCCTCCCTGAATGGTGCTTGCCCGTGCTGAGCTGCAGCAAGGAGTGGGATGGGGAGCCGGGCAGGTGGAGCACATCTGCTGTGGGCCTGGGCGCCCCAGGAGCCACACGGGGCGCTGGCGGGGTGGGCCGGGGGAGTGCTCGTTCCTGGAGAATAGCACAAAAGGGAGATGGAAGAGTTTGCAATTGTGCCCAAGCAAAGTTATACCCTCCTCCATGGCATTTTCCGCCTCTCAGAGTCCTGGGCGGGGGTGGGGAGGGGGCAATGCCCTGGGTGCGAAAGTGTGAGGGGCTGCTGGCCGGGGCTGTGCCCCATCTGCTGTGAGTCACTGGGGAGCGGGCAAGAGGAGAGGAGAAAAATTGCAGGGTTACCCCAGGAGCCGGCACCTCGCCCCAGCTCTCCGTGTCCTCGCAGAGAAGCATGAGTGTTCAGCGCGCCAATCTGCCACCACCTGCACATCCTTGCTGGACGCGGCGTCACCTCCATTGACTCTCCCTCCTCCGCACCACTCACTCCCACAGCCACACTCCAGCCCAACCCAGTAACTCGCCCACTTGCAGAAGCCCCGCCTCAGAACTCGGTCAATGGACACCATGCTCTTGGTACCTTGGCATCCGCTGACCTCCTCATCCTCATGCTCTGCCTCCCTGCACCCTGGCGCCTGTGCTCCTGTCCTGGGGGACTGTTTGTTCCTCCATGGAACCGGGTTCTCTGTCTTTTGCCCTTGGACTTCGCCTCTGTCTCAGATCCATGTCGCTGATATAGTCTCCCGAGGAATAAAGTGCCTCTGCAGAAACCACGGGAGGATCCTCTTGGTAGCCCTCCTGCCTCAGGTTCTCAGGCCACGGCAAATACTGCATGAGGTGTCTCTCTGGAGCTCCAGGGCACACGCACATGCCCATGCACACAGATGTGCACACGCACACACACATGCTCCTGCCTGGAGTAGCTACCAGTGAGATTTACAAAGAGGACGAAAGTCTGTGATGTCATAAAAGGCCATGAGAGCACAGTGGGGAGGATGGGATGTCCTTTCCACCCAGGCTCCAGTTGCCGTGGATTGTGCATCCCAGTCTCGTTTGTGTCTACTTCCCCAACTCCCATGTCATCAGGTAGCTATAGCTTTTGGTCCCCATAGTGACCAGAACCTTTGCTGTGCTCTTGGGACTACTCACTCAAAAACAGAGTTTATATTTTTAACTCAACTCAATTTAACTCATTTGTAGTTATCAATGCCTAAAGGATGGTATCTGTATAAGTAAAACTACATTCCCCCCTTTTAAAAACTGAAGGCACAAGTTAGCACAACACGAAGTCCATCTCCAGTGGACAGCACACAGTTGCACAGCAAATCTCTAGTAAGTGCAAATGGGCAGCATTTAACGCCAGCACCTGCGGTACCTAACAAGCAGAGAGCCAAGCAGCAAGGTGTTCGATAGTGAATGGCTTCACTTCAGTAATGTTCTCCACTCTCATTTGCTACCCTTTCCATTAAGCTAAAGAGTTCTGTCACCCAGCCTCACTGGGGGAGGATATCTTGCAGGCAACATAGTCAAGTGTGTTCGCACCCTAAAGCCCTGCAATGAAAAGATCATGATGAAAGGAAGCATTGCCTCAGTGCTGGGCCTGGTGCAGCAGCTGTTAAGAACGTAAGTAGCTAAAGTTGGACCAGTGTGAAGTCAAGGAATGAACATCCACTCCACTTCAAATATAGAACCCCAAGGCTTGATATGAGAGTGACCAGAATGAGACCAGAATGAGTGACCAGAACATCCCAGACTGAATGATTCCCAAAGGCAGATTGGAGGGTGGTGCAGAAGCAGCATGATGGCAGAGGAGCTGGCAGGCAAGCAGCCCAGCCCAGACGCACTGTCTGCTCAGATAGACTCTTTAAAGTTTTAATGTGCCTCAGTTTACCTTTTAACACCACCATGACACCCAGATTGGGCAGACAAGGTAAATGTAATCTCTGAAAGCAACACAAACAAGGTGTTTCCTATTCCAGAGAGTTGCTCTGCATGTGGTCACTTATTACAACACTTGCTTTCTTAAACATGTAATGACACAAAACTACTCATAGCATCTTAAACGAAAAAAAAGAGTAAAGAATACAAATAAATTTATATCCATACTTATACCCAGATCTATACTCATATCCACATCCAGACATAGTCTGTGTCTGTTTATGCTGCTCAGGTAGTCCTCTGACCTCCCTCCCCTCACCTGCGCCTGCTAGGGTGTGGAAGAGAAATAAAAGAGAAAACCAGCTTCTTTCCTTTATTCCTTCCTCCCTCCCTTTCTTCCTCCTTCCTTCCCTCTTTTATTCGTTCCTTCCTTCCCCTTCCTTCCTTCCTTCCTTCCTTCCTCCCTCCCTTCCTTCCCTCCTTCCCTCCTTCCCTCCTTCCTTCCTTCCTTCCTTCCTTCCTTCCTTCCTTCCTCCTTTCCTCCTTCCTTCCTTTCTTCCTTCATTCCTTCCTCCCTTCTTCCTTCCTTCCTTCCCTCTTCCCCTCTCCTTCCCTCCCTCTCCCCATGAAACACTGAGTCTTTCAGGGAGAAGCTGTGGGGACTGAGGTGGTGCCACCCTCGGGATCTTGTTGTGGGGCGACGAGGTGACTGCAGACAGTGCCCAGTGCAGTCATTGGCAGTCAGGGCGTCTGGACATTGGCAGGAACCCGCAGCAGAACTGCTCCTGTGGTGCCAGACCGTCTGGGAACGCAGACGCCAGCCCATGGCCAAGCAGGTCCGAGCTTCCAGCCAGCCCTGACGCCACTTGGAGCGGCTGGAGCATAGCAGGCCGGTGTTCCCATCAGAGCCAGCAGAAGGCCAGGGAACTTTGGGATTGGTTTGATCTGGAAAACACAGTTTACGTGTCTGATTGTTCTCAGCTCCCAGCAGTCCATGCCCAAACTAGTGGAATTAAATTGCAGGTCAACGCTGTGCGACTCACAAGCTATTCAGGCAAGCGTTCTGCTTTCCTCTGCCCCCCTTTTTGTTTTCTGTCATCTCTGCTAGAGTTGGGAACAGAGAGAAGAGTTCTAAAATCCTGTTTTAAGGAAAGTTTTGTTATTGGTTGATCTTAGGCTTTGAGATAGAAGAAGCAGAAAGCATCGATTAAAATGAAGGCTTCCAGTCACCTTTGGTTTTCTTTAATTCATTTTATCCTTTGTTTTTTAAGTGGTAGAAACTTTTCTCATATGTAGAAATTCAGTTAACAAGTCAGATAAAAGATGAGCATTCTGGCTCAAATGGGACGGGCCCTGGCCCTCCCCACCCCGGCCACCCTGACTTGGTGCCTCCCTTTCCCCCACACTCCCGGGGGCGACAAGAGATGGCTTTGAAAACATGCCATGGAAGGCGAAGGACTGAATGTGCGCCCTTGAATGAAACAACAGTGAAAGCCATCAGGAGAACCTGGCCTCCCTGGAGCCCACAGGCTTCAGCGCGGGACCATAGCCAGACGGTCGCCTGTGCGTTCAAGTCCCTGACAGAGACCTCATACATGTGGCCAAAGGTCTCGACTACAGTTTTCTCAGCTGTAAAATGAATGCAGTTTTCTTACACTGTAACATAGTTTCTCATTATCATTGCAGGGGTTAAATAAAATAAAATTTGAAAGAACCTGACACACACAGAATTCTCAATTAGTAGAAATTATGACAAGGACTCCAGGACAACCATTCCTCAGCGGTTTGCTCAGGTCCAGTCGTTTCAGACTTTTGCATGCATGGTGCCAGGCGTGGGCTGATGGCAGGTGTGTGGCGCAGTGAAAGGCTGCCAGTGTCCCGGGATTCTATCTGGATGGGGTTTGCCCACAGACCCGGCATGCGAGTGGGTGCCAGGGGGTGGCGTTGGCCCGCCTCCCCTGCGGAGGCGAGCCGCTGGCGGGGGCCGGCAGTGTGGGGTCCTGAACACGCCCGCAGGGGCTCGTGCAGCGGCTGGGGAGAAATGCAGCGCTCGTGCTGGGGAGTCCCTGCAGTGGCAAACCAGCAGGCCTCCCTGATAGCCTTTGCTGAAAATGTCAGCCAGAAAATTGCATCACATCAATAATCGTGGTAATAGCAGCATTCAGAAGGAATGACGAGAGATTTCATCACCAGAGGGGGCTTGCTGTTGTCTGGTAGCACCCCTCATTGGTTTGAGTGGGAGGCCTTCAGACCCAGGAGGACACTGGAAGGAAGGGGCTGCCATTTCCTGGTGAATATAGCCAGGGGGGCCTATGCCGCTCTGGGGTCACTCTGCAGGGACATTCCGGGGCTCATTCTGAGTCTCAGTGACAGTGGACGAGCTGAAGCAGCCGAGCAGGGAACAGACCCAGACACGAGCCTCCCGCGTGGCCTGATAATCAAGGTCTCTGGGAGCGACAGGGACAGAGGCAGTGACCAAGACAGGGGCCAGGACATCTGTGGGTGCCTGGTGACAGCTGCAGACAAACACTCCTCTTCCCCGAGTCCTTGTGCCGTCTCCTGGCATTTGGATGCCGCCTGGGAAGAGGTAGGGTGAGAGGCAGGGCTCAGCCTCTCCACAGGGACACCAGCGAATTGACCAAATCTACCCGGAAAAAGACAAATTAAAAGTTTGCATCGGACATAACATAACAATCACACAATCAGAAATCAAGCTTAAAAAAATGAAATTACAGTTGTACATATCTGAGTGACATGGAAGACCGTAACTGTGAAATACGAGATCTGTTAAGCAGCCCATGAATTATCCGGCTCAACACAGGGAAGGGATCACCTAGAAAAGCCCAAAACAGGATGAAGAGAGGTGGGATAACTTGGAAGAGGAAAAGCAAGAACAAATTTCCACATGAACTCTGCACCCTAGGGTGCATAGCAGAGAGGGAGGGGGCCTTGGTTGAGAGGTGACTAGTGATTAAATAAAGCCAGGGGCATGGGTAGACTGAGCTCCTCTATTGGGTGAAATCTCTCGCTTTCAGACCTGTTTGGAAAGCCTTGGTCTGTGCAGGCTTCTGGCATCTTCCTTGAATAATGCTCAAAGCTAAGCCTGGTCCAGCAACATATCTCTCCCCAAACCTGTTTTTTCGGAGGTCTGTTAGAAGGGGAAGGGGCTTTCGAGACCCTGGAGGGACAGAGGCTCTGGGGCAGCCCGGAGAGGCGGGTGGGTGGGGAGGGGAGGGGGCTCCACACCACAGTGTTCAGTTAACCGGCTGTTTCCTGGGAAAAATATGGATCATAATAACGAGCTCAGAGGTTTGAGGATCAAAGTGGACGAAATGAAATACTGTACGAAGAGAAAGTGCCTGGCTGACCGTAGCAGTTGGACAGTGGCTGTGAAAGCCTGGGTATTTCTGCCAGGCGGTGGAAGCGCAGGATACTAACTGTGGATGGTCTTCATCCTAAGCTTTGGCTGTGAGCTGTCTCTTTAGGTATGCTGGATATTGTGGGTGATTCCTGGTCAGAGTGCCTAATGCAAAAGTCTCTTTGAGAATATGACATTGCTCCTAAGTGTCCTGGGATCACCCAGGGGTCGCCCAGGATCCACATCAGCCCCCCTCGCCGCTCTTGCGGATTTCCTTCATGCCCCATGCTTAAGCTCCTCTCTGATGGGCTCTGTCTTCTTTGGACACGGCTCCCTGCGCTGGCTCCAGAGCCGCCCCTTCTGTCCAGCCTGGGCTGCCCACTGCGGTGCTGTGCACGGGCTCACGTCTCCCTGGCTCAGGCTGGACATCCTGGGCCTTGGGCTCAACCACTAGGCTCCACATTGAATTCCTAGCAGTTCTTTCCCTCTGAGGGAGAGAACAGAGGCCATCTGGCACTATGGTGCAGGCCAGGGGGCAAAATCATCCTCCAGAAGCTCCTGGCAGGAAGGAGGTGTCTTTAGTGCATCCTTTATTGTTGTGTGAGTTTCTGTGTGTGAGTTTCCCGGTCACTCACCAGTGTGAGGTGGTTATTCTCAAATAGGATAAAAATCTTGCCAGGGAAAATATTGCATTGCATTGTGTTAATGGCCCTGTGTTATAAGCATCTTCGTTTAGTTCATAATGTGGTTGAGGACTTAAGGACATTCTACTCCCCACCCCCGGATCCTTTTTATGGAAAATCAATCTCAACTACCTTGTTCTGCATTTTGACCTAAAAGCCCCATTAGCTGTTTTAACCAACACTTGAACAGCTCTACCAAGATTCCCATAGCTTCAGAAACGACAGCTTAGCATTTCACTGCTACGAGATGTAATCCATCATAAACAGACTTGAAAGCATATTAAAAACTGAAGTTTTTGGTGGCTGCAGAAAGTTTGTTTAGTTCATGGCAACACTTAAGATTAGTAATGAAAATAAGTTGACAGGAAATTAATTTTGTACATACCTATTGTGCTGCTTGACATCAGTGATAAGACCCCACTGCTGGCATCATCTCAGTGGGATGGGAGTGTTGTCCCTTGCTTTCTTGCCTAAACAGAGATGTTATTGACTCATGGATTTTTTCTCTATATTGAATTTCCTCAAGTGTTTATCCATGTGGTTCCCATTTTTTACATTTAATATGTTATTAATATTGTTATTTAAAATTCCCAGTTCTATTGTTCCAACTTACTGGTCATCTTTGAATCTGGTTTTGTTGTTTGCTTTACCTCTTGGCAATGGGTTGTTATATTTGTTTATCTTTTGGTGTGTTTCATATTTTTTGATTGAGTGATGGATACTGGATGTAGAAGAATAGTAAAGACTCAGGTAAATAATATTAATATCCAGAATTGGGAATGCATCTTCTTCCATAGGGCCTGTACTGTGGGGAGTTGATTTAACCAATTTAGTAAGTTAGGTGGATTTGGGTTTTGTTCTTAGTGTTACTGCCTTCAGTGTAGCACAGACTCCAAAGTCCTCAGCATTTGATTACTGTTAGTTTGAATCTGGGCGTTGGAGGGCTTTGCTCAGTCTTCCTGTTCTATGCCCGGCTTCCAGCATCCTGCATGTCTCTGCCATGGAGGGTGTGTCTTTCCATTGTCTCGTCTCTTCTCCCCAGTGGGAGATGGTGCTCAGAACCCAGTTTGATGCGAGAGTGGGCTGAGTGCCTCTCCTGGTCACCGCCCAGTCTCAGGCAGGCCTGTGAGTCTGAGCCTTACAGGTAGGGATTTCTCTCCTCCCCTTCCTGCCTGTGGCAACTAAACTCTAAACTCTGCCTTGCATTTGTGACAGTTTTGGTTTGAGAGTGAGTTTCCTTTCTCTCCTTCCAGAGTAGCTGGTTTCTAACTTGCAGGATCTTGGTGTGAAGAGGGTTTCCTGTTCCCTCCCCACTGAGGCGAATGACTTTGCTTCCATCCCACTGAGAATTAGTGGACCTTTGCCTGGGGCCTGAGGGTGGGAGATATTCTTCCTGTCTTTATCCCAGTGGCTTAAGAATCTTGGTTTTTGTAAGGGAAGGGCCCGGGGAAGTGGGCTGTGCTTATCTGTCTGCGGAGGGTGTTGCTCCAGCCTTCTGTCTGTCATCAGCGTTTCTCATGAGATCCTGGTGGAGCCCACAGCACAAAGCTTAGGACACTGATCCACAGTGGGCCTTTAAGACTGTTGCACTTTTACCTAGTGGCTCTTTTTATTTTTTATTAACAGCTCTATTGAAGTATAACTGATACACAAACATGTATATATTTCCTGAATATAGTATAATGAGTTTGGACATAGGCATACACCCATGAAACCATCACCACACTCAAGGTAATAAACAGATCCATCACCTCCAAAGTTGCTTTGTGTTCCCTTTGTTTTTGTTTTAACCTGATTGCTTAAGGGTCATATGGAACCCACCTCTTCCTCTGCCTCCTGTATTCTGCCAAAGGTAAGAGACTGCTTACCTGTCTGTCCAATTTATTAACAGTTTACTTTCTTGACTTCTGATCTCAGTTTTCTGATGGGCTCAAACAAAATTTATAATTTTGTATATTATCTGTTGTTTTCTTGCTGCTAGAATGACAGCTAGAAATGACATGCTTGAAGAAGAAATGAAATGCTGCTAGAATGACAGCTTCTGTTTTCTTCTAGATTCTTCAGTTTTTACATTTAGTTTTTATATTTAGGTCTATTATCCATCTTGAATTAATTTTTATATATTATGTGAATTTAGAGGTTGGGGTACATTTTTTTCTGTATAGATACTCACTTGTTCAAAATATTTTCCATTTGTTAAAAAGTTTTTCTTTTCTCATTGAATTGCTTTGGTTACTTCATCAAAGATCAATTGATTTATCAAGTGTGGGCCTATAAATTCAATACAATTCCAATCATAACCATAACAGTTCTTATTAGATAAACTGGCAAACTTATTCTAAACTTTTATGAAAATGTAAAAGCTTCCAGAATAGCCAACATAGTTTGAAAATGTGGAGCAAAATTGGAAGACTTATACTATGTGACTTCAAGATTTATTATAGGTACAGTAGTGATACAGGTACAAAGATAAAACATTAGCTAAATGGAACAGAAAATAGTCCTATATGTACACAGAATCATGGATTTTGGAATTCTCTTTTCTAATGGAATCACTTGAAGTTTTTCTTCTGTCATAAGAATATTTTCTACTTTGGGAATTTGTACAATATCAATGTGTTTATGATTTTGACATTTTAATTTTTAATGATGGAAAATTGCAATTCAAAGTTATTTCTGATGGTGTCTAACTGATACGTATACAAATGTTTCTGTAGCATTTATGTGTTTAGGATGGGGAAAAAAAGATGATTTGTCACAGTTGGCCTCAGAAGTAATCTCTGCAGAAGTTGACTTCTTTGAGAATATGACTACCTAGATTACTCTGAGGCATTTTGAGATCCTATTTCCTATCAAACACTTTAGTCATGCCTTATTATCATTACTACTTTAGTAAATATTGGTCCCAACTCACAGGAACTCTTGAAATTCTTTCAAAGCATTGGCAGTTGTTAAGTAGCTTTGCAGATACACATTGCCTATAAAAAATGTTACCACTGTCAGGAGGACATAGTAAACAGTAAATATAAATACATGTGCCGTGGATATTTAAAGTAATTTTTATGGATATTGTAAACAACATAATACCAAGACAAAAATGAAAAAAATTAAAAGTTTACAATCTTCTCACTCATGAAATTAGCAGTTTTAATTTTTCTACACTTCTTTTATTTCTCAAATGATGTAGATTCTTGGGAATTGTCATCTTCTGTCACTGAGTGTAAAGCCATCAGGAAAATAATTGTGTGGCTGCTGTTGCAAGCTAATTACTTAGATATAGAAAACAGATGCCGCCAATTCTGAAGAACTTTCATATTATTGCCTTGTTTGCTATTTAAACAACTTATAAGTGTGTCAGTTTTCAGTATTTAACATTTAGTTCAGGCTCAAGGGCTGCTGGTCATTGCTTAACAAAATTGCATTTTTAAAATGCAAAATAGGCTTTTAAGAAAAAAGTTAAACTAATTTATATCATGCTAATGTGAAAGATGTTGAAGAACTGAAAATTTCACTAACCTTAGCAAGACCTTAGCCCTAACTGCTTCTCCCTGCCCCTCTTGCAAAACCCAAAATGATCAACCAGTGGCTGCAAAACCAAACTCCCTGTCTACCTGTCTCTGTGTGCTGTCTCTTGACTAATACAACCTCAGTTTCCCCATATCTCACAAGAACAGTGAACAATTCTCAGAATAAAACTGAACTTTGACGAACCTTCTTCAATCTAGCCCATAAAATCTTCAAGCCTCCTGTACCCCATAGCTGTTGTCATGTTGCAATATTTTTAAGAAAAGCTTACGTGAATGGCTTTTGGTCCCTTCTTTGTTGTTTTTTGTCCTTCCACACTACTGAGGCACAGTGGATGCTGCTCTAGCCTCTGCCACGGGAGAAGGAGCCTTCCTAGAAGTCTTGTCCTGATGTGCCACAGAAGGAAAAGGGAGCCGAGAGCAGAGGCCTCAGCTACTTTTGAGTCCCTGAGCACTTCAGAGCCTGAGGATACCTACCTACCCTTCCCCAGGAAAACGTGCATACAAACACACACAGACACATGCACACACACACAGACACACACACGCACACGCTGGCCTGGACTCCACAGGTATGGACCTTCCCCACGTATTTCCCAGATTAATATCCCTGATTTAGAGCTGTAGCTAATACACATAGAAATAAAGATACGATAAATCTGAGGAGAAGGTTTTCAAAGACCTGTGAGTTTATCGCATTAAGAGGCTAAAAGTGATTATTTTCAGAGAATTAGATCTTGACTGCCTTTCAGTTATAGTGGGACGTAGTTACTGAAAGTACTGTGTATGCCCAGTATTTCTGAAATTGTTCAAATGTCTTCCTAAATGTCCATATTTGTTCTTCTTTGGATTTGGCATTGGAAGTTGCTCTACAAATGTGTAATAATATGTATTACCCCAGAGGGATCACCCTCCCGGCCGCTCCTCCACCATTGATCCCATGGGTGGATGGCAGGTTAGTCAATAGCCACCTGGCAAGGCCCGGATGAGGGTTGGGAGATAGAGCCAGTCTTGTCCTTGGGGAGACTGATGGTTTGAGGAAGGAAATTGGCAAGTTGGAAGTGCAGAAAAGACAGACATGGCAAGAAAGATCCAGAGCCTCATCATTACATTAGAGACTCCGTATCCAGAGAGTGGACGAAACACTTGACCTCACAGGAAGTGGAAACAGCCGGGGGGGGGGGGGGGGGGAACACCCGGGTGTCTCTTGTGTATCATTTTCCCGTGTAATCCCTACCTGACTCTCAGAGCATGAAACGAGACTGAAGGTGCAAACTTCCCTTGCAGAGAAGAATTTTCTTTGGCTTCACCATATTAAACAGAATGTTCAAACAGTTCTGGCTTTCCCTCAAAACCTCAGTAAGACAACAGTGGTTTTATCTCTCTGCCCTAAATGGATCAGATGGGACACAATGCTTGTTTTCTGTGTGGAGCTAAATGACTAGATTCAGGAAGACTTGGAGAAATATTCTCTATGGAATGAATAGTGCCTCTTACCCTTAGATTTCATTTATGAGTAGAGAATCCGATTTTATATGAATAGCAGTGAGAGGAAAAGTACATGAATAATCTAGAAACAGGTTGATAGAAAAAACAAAGACATTGGAGTTCTGAGAAGTCTTCACAAAGGTGTGTGTAGGTGGAGGTGTCTCCTTTGTGGAGATGACATGCGGCCACTCAGGGCTATTCCTATGGCTTTTGCTCTTATTGACACAAACAATAAACATAGCAAACTTTTAGTGGGTGATTCAAACTTTTGCTTTGTTGTGGAATATTGCCAGATGTTACTGTTCTCAAGGCACTTCTGTGAGCTGGGCCTGCCTACCACGGGACTTTGAGACCTGTTTTTTCCTTGTCCTTCCAAGTGGGCGGGAATCTGTTCAGACATAAAACGTTTACATCATAAAAGCATTATTTACCTTCCATCTTTTTACATTTTAGGATTAATGAATGGCGGAAGTTTGAATGAGTAAGGGCTAGTAGGCATTTGCGGTTTTGTGAAGCTGGCACATCAGATTTTCAGTTTTACGGTTTTTAGAGAAAGTCATCCAACAGAGAGTGAAAGCTGTCATTTTGAGTCCTGTAGCCAGGAATGTGGTTTCTGGTCATTCGCGATATGTCTGATCACTCTTTTAGTTCTAACATATTGTTATAAAAAGTTTAAAACGTAAAGAAAAGTTGAAAGAATTCTATTGTGAACATGCACCCCTGAGATTCTACAGTTTACATTTTTCTTCACTTGCCTGGTCACATATCTAAACATCTACTATCCATGTATTCATCTACCAGCGCACCTTATTTTTTTTGTGATGCATTTCAAAGTAAAGACACCAGTACACTTCCTCCCAAATACTTAAGCAACTATGTCATAAACTACAGTTAAATATTTGTTTATACTTCTTTTGTTTTCTTTTGAGGTACAATTTACATACAGTGCATAAATCTGTGAGACACAAACTTCTCTCAAGATACAGGACATTCCTATTGCACCAGAAAGTTCTTCCCTATTCCTTCCAAGAGAAACCTCACTCTTAGCCTCAAGAGGCAACCAAAGCTTCTTTTTTAAATCATAGTTTAGTGTTGCCTGTATTAGAATTTCTCATAAATGGAAAATAGAATATGTACTCTTTCTGTCTGTTTTTTATTCAGTGCAGTGTTTTGGAGATTCATCCACTGTTGTCCTCACAGTTCTATATCAGTAGTTGGTTCCTGTTTATTACTTACTAGCATTCCATTATGCATATACCATTGCTTGTGTCTCCACTCACCTCTTCATTGACACCCGGACTGTTGCCCGTTGTGGACTATTACAATAAAGCAGATATGATCATTCTTGTTTAACGCTTTTTGTGGATATGTATTTTCATTTCTCTTGAGTAAATAACTAGAAATGGGAATACTAAGTCATAGTGTAGGTATAGGTGTATGTTTACTTTTGTAAGAAACTTCCAGAAGTTTTCTGAAGTGGTTGCACCTTTTTATTCTCCCACCAAAAATGTCTGAGAGTCCTGGTTGCTCCAAACTCTTGCCAACACTTAGTGTCGTCAGTCTGTTTAATTTTAGCTAAACTTCTTGTGGGTGTATGGTGGTATCTCACTGAAGTTTTGAGTTACCTTTCTCTGGTGACTTTAATGATGTTAAGTCCTTTATCGTATGCTTATAGTCTATTCATATATATTTTCCTTTGTGAACTACTTGTTCAACTCTTTTGCCTAATTTAGAGTTGTTTGCCTTTTTATTATCAAATTTAAGGAATTACTTTATATATTTTTATAACAGTCCCTTATCAGATATAGGGTTTTCAAACATATTTCCCCCAGCCCATGTCTTCCATATTCATTTTCTTCT
>VBSM01003157.1:909661-965827 GCA_008086735.1 Cheirogaleus medius
ATATCTTCTAGAAGCTGTCTTTTCTGCAGAGACACACTGTCTGGCGGTGTTTCTTGACCACCATCTTGCTCCGCCCTCCATATTTATTTTCTTAATGGGATTTTTTATAAAGCCTGATGTGAGGATTCATTTAAACTTGCAGTCACGACATCAGCATGCTCACTTACAGGATCAAAGTATGATTACCACCATGCAATCCAGATTTTCTTAGTCCTGCTCTGAAGCTCTCCATTTACTAAGAAATGCTATGGAGACACATACCCATAGACATTTGCAATGTCACCTGAAACTGTGCGTGAGCGTGCAGACACAAGGGGCCACAGGGACATGGAGGCCAGGCAGCCACAGCCCTGCACAGGATCCTCAATCACCCTGCCCTCCCATGTCATCAACCATCTCATGCCTCCACCATTACTTTCTATGTCACTGTATACAGAAGGCTGCAGGTACAGTGAAACAGAAAAGCTTTATAAACACCAAAGACAGGAAAAACCTTTGAGACACTACATCGTTATCAGCAGGTTCTTTCAGCAAACTCACACACAGACAACTGCACATTGCTCCTGACTCTGAACTATGGTCAGACTCGTACAGCCAGTCACAGCAGGAGAAAATCCCAAAGCAGCAGTTCTGTGCATTCAAACTATACGCATACACACTATAAATGGGGCGAAGCCTGATTTTGTTTGTTCTGTTTTATTTAAATTTTAGGTACTACATGAAAGGGGGAATATTCCAGCAGTCTGGGAAAATTGAGGTAGAAAGACACAATTTCTTCCTGGTACCAAAAGCTAACAACTGGTATGTGAGCTCTCTTAAAGATAAGAAAACAGAAACAAATAAATTAAAAGAAATAGGATCTATAAATAATGGCAAATAACATTAGGAGCAATAAGAATTGCTGACACATATAATTCTTACTATTTGCCAGTCATTTACACTGATATTTAAAGTAATTATTGATATGTTAGTTCTTAAGTATGCCATTTTATTCCTGGTTTTCTATTTATTCTTTCTCTTTTTTGTTTTTGGCCTTCCTGAAAGTTTTTTGGACAATATTTAGTGTTTAATTTTGATTTATCTATAGATTTTTTTCTGAATCTCTTTGTATAACTTTTAAAACGTTGCTCTAGAAATTACATTACTTATACATAACTTATCACAGCCTACTGGTATCCACATTTTACCAGTTTGAGTGAAATATAGAAACTTTATTTCTGTTTATGTTTCTTTACTTCACCCATTTGTATTATAATCACGACAAATACTCTGTATGCATTTAGAACCACATCAGACAGTGTTATAAATGTTGTGTCAACTGTCAAACATAATTTAGACAATACCAGAGAAGAAGGATGTTCTATTGTATTTGTACATGTTTTTACTTTTCTAGTATTTTTCCTCCTTCTTGATGTTCCAAGATTCCTTATTTTGTAATTTCCTCTCTGTTTAGAGAATTTTAGCCATTCTACAGATCTACTTTTAGATCTACTGATGACAGATTCTCATAGTTTTCCTTAAACTGAGAACATGCTGATTTTTCCTTCATTCCTGAAGGATATGTTTGCTGGATATAGGGTTCTGGGCAGGCAGTTATTTTCTTTCAGCATTGAAAAATGTTGTGCTACTCTTCTGACCTCCTTTTTTTCTGATTACCAATTCTCTGTCATTAAAATGATTTTTTTCCCTATAGGTAAATATTATTTTTCTCTTGCTGCTCTTAAATCCTTTTCTTTGTCTTTGAGTCTTAGAAGATTGTGTCTTGGTGTGGATTTATCCTATTTAGGATTTGCTCTGATTATTTAATCTGTAGGTTTATGTGTCTGTCACATTGAGAAATTTTCATCCATTGTTTTTCAAGCACTTTTTCAGCCCATTCCTTTTTCTTCTCTTCTTCCAGTATTCTGATGACATGAACATTACATCTCTTATTATGGTCCCACAGGTCCCCAAGGCTCTGCTCATTTTCAGGAGGTTTTCTCTCTGTTGTTCAGATTGTGTAATTACTATCACTGTATATTAAAGTCCACTGATTGCTTCTTCAATACTTTCCAAGGTACTGTTGAGTTCATTCATTGAATTTTTAAAAAAAACTAAGTTTTTATACTTTTCAGTTCTAAAATATTCATTTGGTTCTTTATATCTTTTATTTCTTTGCTAAAATGTTTTTGTTTTCATTTGTTTCAAGTGTATTTGTAATTCCTTGTTGAAGCATTTTTGTGATGGCTGCTTTAGTGTATTTTTCAAATAATTCCAATACTTTTGTCATCTCATTCTTGACACTTGCTAATTGTCTTTTTTTAAATGAAAGTTGAGATTTTTCCAGCCTTTTAGTATGACAAGTGATTTGGATTGTAATCTGGATATTTTGGGTATTAGTTTATGTAATTTTTGATCTTATTTAAACCTTCTGGTGTTCTCTGCTGGAAATAGAGAGACATTGACTCATTACTATTGGGTGATGGTAGAAGTTCAGGATCTTCACTTGGCCTACATTGACCCTTGAGTTGGGGAGGGTCTTCTCATTACTTCTGGATTTAGGTGAGAGTTTTGGCTCTCACTAGACCTCCACTGATGGTAACCTGGGTGGAAGTGTCTTGTTATTCCTCATGTGGTTTCCATTGACACCACAATATGGGGAAAGGTTGCCTCATTACATTTTTCCTCCAAACAGTCATGTGAATTTTTTAAAAATTAAGAGAAAGTTGTTTTTTATATTTACTCACATATTTATAATTTCAAATGCTTTTCATTCATTGCTGAAGATCTGAATTTTCTTCTGATATGATTTCCCTTCAATCCGAGGAACTTCTTTTAGCAATTCTTATAGGTGCAGGTCTACTGTTGATAAATTCTCTTAATTTTCTTCTATTTGAAAGTGTATTTGTCTTTACTTCATCTATAAAGAATATTTGAATTGGATATGGGATTGTGCATTGACAGTTTTTTTTATTCAGCACCTTCAAGATGATGTTCGATTGTCTCATGGCTTCCATTATTTCTGATTGTAAGTGTATAGTCATTTGAATCATTGTTCCTCTTTATGTAATGTGTTCTTTCATTCTGTCTCCTTTCAAGATTTTTCTTTTTCTTTGCTTTATAGCAGTTTGACTGTGAAGTGCCTGGACTCTTTATATTTCTTGTTTGGGTCCACTGAGATTCTTGAATCTGTTAATTGATGCCTTTCTTCAAATTTGCAAAGTTTTTAGCCATTATTCAATGTTTTTGGTCTGCTCCATTCTATCTTTCCTCTTCTTCTTGGACTTGGACTACCTGTGTTACACCACTGGATATCATACAACAGATTCCCAAAGTTGTATTCATTTTTTTCAATCATTTTTTCTTTGTCTTCCAGATTGGATAATTTCTAATAATACAGCTTCAAGTTCACTGACTTTTCTTCTGTCATATCCATTCTTTTATTGAATCCATCCAGTGAATTTCTGATTTTGGATATTGTATTTTTCATTTCTGAAATTTATTTCTTATAATTTTTATTTCTCTAATTATATTTCTGTATTTCCATTCATTATGCATATATTTTCCCTTGCCTCATTCAGCATTGTTCCAATAGCTGTTATAATGTTTTTCTTGATATTTATAACATCTGAGTCATCTCAGAGTTGACCTCTATTGGTTGTATTTTCCCTTGAGTAAGGATAAATTTTTCTAGTTCTTCATATATTGATTTTAGATTTGATCCTGAACATCATAAATATTATGTTGCAGAGACTCTGAATTCTGTTATATTTCTCTAAAGAATTTTGATAGTTTTCTTTAGCATGCAGTTAACTTGCTTAGACTTAAATTGCAAACCCTTTGTCACCTATAGCACTGTTAGTTCAAATCTTCATTTAGTTCTTTCAACCTTATATGCAAGCTACATTGAGTCTGCCTTCTACATGCTTGGTTCAGGGGCCAACTAGAGACGCAGGCAGAGTTCATACACAAAATCTGGAGTCTTCTCTTTTCTGTTTTATCCTGTCTGTGGCACCTTACCTCACTTTTTGGCAAATGTGGCCGCTGTGGCTTCTCATGCCAGAAAGACAGTGTGGCCGTAATCACCCTGCATTGCACTAACTGCTGCTCTTCCTCAGACCAAAGCTGCAGAAATGGAGGCTCACTGTGTTGGTCCCTTCCTGTAAGATATATAATAACTCTTCTCCAAAATCTGCCTCTATTTTGTTCACTTTTTAGTGATCTCAAGTATTTTAAAAATTGTGTCCAGAGTTTGTAATTATCAGTAGAGGACTGGTCTTTTAGAAGCCTGTTCTAGTATACCTGAAGTTAACTCAAGGCTTTCCTTTAAATATTTTTATGACCCTTTCAGAAGATCTCTTGCAATAAATTTGATCACAACTTGAGATTAGAAATTGGTGGCATACCCTCTCAGATCTCTGTTTAATTATATGAAATGTTAGAAATAACATGTAATATACTATCATTGTTAATTATTTACTAGTCAACAAATTCATTGAATTTTATGCTAAGTGCTTTAAATGTCTTGTCTATATAACTTTATCAAGTCCTCTCTATATAACTTATTGAGGCATAGCTAACCTATACATGGGTGGAGTCATTAGCCTAGTTCTATAGGTGAGAGAAAGGAGGCTTCAAAGAACGTGAGTAATTTACTCAAGCACTTCTGGGTATGAAGCCAGCTCTTTCTGACACCAGAATCTGAACTTTTAAGCACTAATCAATGTGCCTGTTAGGAGTAGAAACTAACGAAAACCATAGCAACATAGTCTGTAGATACAGAGCTGGAGGTGGAGATGGGCTATGGTTTGTTTAGGACACAACTAGCTTTCAGGAAAGCACCCAGAGTCCCAGAGCTGGATTTTTCTTTACTATTGGTATGCAGAAATGGTCATTATGCCTAAAGCATGATTTTTAGATGGAAATTCTTGCTAACTGTTATTACGTTTAGAGTGCTTTCCAAGTTCTATAAGAGGTTGGAAAGAAAGTAATCGGCATTATACAAGCCTGTCTTTGACAGGAGAAGAGAATGCAGCACTGGTGGTGTTGAGTCAACAAAAGCAGGATCAGGATGGCACCAGGAGTATTTCTGCATATCTATAGTTAGAGATTAAGAGAACAGGGAGGTGGGCAAACAAAAAGCCTAATATGGTGAGTGTATCAGAAGAGGAAGCACTAGACTAAGCAGTAGTATTTTTATGTCCTGGACAAATGGCCCTACCCACTTGTCATCTGACACTGGAATAAAATATGGTCTGTCTGGATTATTTTAGTGAAGTCAACCCCCCACCCCACTCTGCAGTGTTAACGTCTAGAAGTTCTCAGGGTGCAGCCCCGGGTTGGCACGCCACCACAGGACAGCGGTGGTTTGACAGGTCTGTTGACTGCGTGTCCCGACCACACTCAGCGGTGGGGCACCACCCATTGCTGCCTGATTATTGTTTTCACAATGCCTGCGGCATTAATTGCCCCCAAAACTAATCTAACCAAATTTGGCTGCTTTGAAGGGTTAGTTTCCAAGGTCAGTGGTTGAGATTTGTTCTGGCCCAGGAGGGCTGGCACTGCTCTCGCTTTCCTAGACTCTCTCAGCAAACTGTCTGGCCTGTAGGGCTGCCTGTATCTCCAGTGAATCTATTGTCCTCCTCACAATTTCCTTTTGCTGCAGTTTCCACTGTTCTATTTTTTTTCTTTAAAAAAAAATGTGTAGTGATTTAAAAACTTCCAATGCTATTGAAAGTGCTTGGATTTCACCACAGTGTTGTAAATGCAGTCAGTTTCTTTGAGAAGAGTTTAGGAGCCATTTGTTTTATGGCTTCCTTCTCCTCCTGGGCAAAATCTCTGAGCCAGGGCTCTGGACAGAGGGTAGGGACAACAGTGCACTTCTCGCTGAGGGACCCTCTGTTTTGGAGCTAAGTGTGCAGTGAGGGGGAGGGCCAGTGGCCTCAGGCGTTTTCAGTGTGCCGTCCTGGCCTGGAAGGAGATGAAGCGAATAGATACTGAGCCACGTAGGGCCTTCTGTTTGCATGCAAAATATCTCAGCATGCTGGGGCGTGAGCTGGGGACAGATGGCAGCCTGGAGTTGACTCCTGACCCTGGCACTCACTAACTTGAGTTGAATAAATGTATTAGTTTCTTGTTTCATAACTGTTAGGGCCTAGGGACCATAGGTAGCTAATAACCCACCATTAGCTTCTCTTATTATGCTTGCTTGCTTGCTTAGGAGAGTGGGAAATTTTCAGTTGATCCTTATCTGACTCCACGCCTGCCATCTCGCCTCTGCGAGGTTAATTAAGTTTAGAAACTAAGGGGAAGGGCGGTGGTGCATGGCACAACTGCCCACAAGATATAGCCGCTAGTCCAGGGTCGAAACACCCTGGACCCCTGAGGCGCCTGACATGCTTCATGTACCTAGTGAAATGTGCTCGGGCTTAGATCACAGAATGCAGGATGTATTTCAACTAAGATTAATGTTGTCCATAATTAGGATACTTCAGACGCTTCCTGTCGGCTGAATCTTTGCTGCAGTTGGTGACTCCTACAAAACCCATCTCAAGGCTCCAAACCCCCCCGACTGTGCTAAAACAAGATAGAAATGTAAGATTAATGCTTTCTCTCGCTTCTGTAAAAGTGCTTGCTAATTAGATTTTTAGAGTGTGTTTTATTTTGCCTTTAAAAAGGGGCCGTTTTTCCATTCTCATCACTACTTTTCTGTGCCTGTCTCTCTGCAGGACAGGAGTAGTCCTGACCAGTAAATACAGACTCACAATTTGGCCCACTTCGGTTTCTAAGGTAGTGTTTTCTCGCACTTTGGACTATAACAATAACAAATTTCCACAAACTTAGTGGCTTAAAACAATACACACTTGTTATCTCACAGTTTCATGGGTCATAAACCTGGGCGTGGCTCAGCTAGATCTTCTGCTTGGGGCTCACAGGGTTAAAATCGAGCTGTAGGCTGGACCGCATTCTCATCTGAGGCTCAGGGGCTGCATGATTGAGAGCTTCATGTTCTTGCACAGGAACTAGAGACCACCCCCTCAGTTCCTAGGCACCCCTTAAGTTCCTGGAGACACTTGCAGAGGCCCCACTGCCTAGAGGCCCCTGCAGTCCCTGGAGGCCCCTCACAGTTTCTTGCTAGATGAGGGTCCCCAGCATGTCCACTTATTTCATCAAGCCAGAAAGCAGAGTCTCTCTAACAAGTCTGCTAGCAAGACGGGGTTTTAGATAGTATTCTATAATCATGAGAATGACATTCCATCGCGTTTGCCATGCTCTATGGGTTAGAAGCAAGTCACAGTCCCATCCACATTCCAGGGGCAGGGATTACACAAAAATGTGAACACCAGCAGGTAGGAATGACAAAGGCCACCTTGGAGTTGGCCTGCTGCAGATGCTATAAATATCTCTGAACCTCAGCTTATTCATCCAAAAACAAGAGGATGATAATAGAACTACCTGCAGGGTGCTTGTGAGGATTAAAGCAGGCAAAGCCCTTAGAATAACACCTGGCTTGTAGCCAGTGTTCAGTCTTAGATAGGTACCATTATTATTGCTATTGTTACTATTATTATTATTACTAGATATCTTGCCACAGCTCAGGAAACATCAATTCTGACAATTTTTAGAATTCATTTATTGGTTTGCTCATGCTTCTCAGGGGTCTTCACAGGACGCTCTGGGGGTGCTCCTTCACTGCTCACTCAGCCCTTTCCCAGCTCAGCCCAAGGAGCCTGCGGCCGCAGGGGCACCGTGGTGCTCGCTGAGCGTCATGTGTCCGCCGATGACCAGACGTGAAATGAGGGGAGGAAGAGGAAACATCCTCCCCTCTTATTTGAGAGGGCTTGGAATTAGTGCACTCCTGCACCAAGAGGACATCAGGTCAGCTGATAGCGATTCATCCTTTGTCTAACATTCTCAGCTATCTGGTCCAAGGTTACATCATCCACAAAACTGAACACATAGTTATGGCATCTACACAGCAGTATAAAATCTGATAATTTGATAAAAGAATTGAATTAGTCATCATGGGAAAAGACAATTTAATGAAAGAGCCTATTGATCTTCCTGATACAAATATTTGCAGTTTGATACTGTTTTCATTTTGAACTATAAGTGAAGTTAGAGGTAGAAAACCATAATTTTTCCAGCAACTAGGAGCACTAAAGGTACTGCTGTGATTTGAATATAGCTGAGGACCTAGAATTGAAAATATCTCTGAATTAGCACTCAGGATTGAGAGGAAATTAAAAAATCCTTTATTTTTGTTTTATGCACTATTAGACTAGCCTTCTTAATTTGTTTCTTAGATTAAATGCAATGAATTAAAAGCAGTGAGAGGTGGAGGAATTTCTAGATTATTTTCCTCTGACAACAGTCAAATGTGATGACCGCAGAGTGCTTGTGAGTGATTAGGAGATGGCAAAGCCGTTCCCAAAGGCAGAATTCTACAAGCAGAGCGGTTTGGAACCATTTATGATGGAGGTCAAATGGCACTCCTACCTCCATAGTGTCATACAGCAGTATGACTTCAAAGAAAGGTTACATTTTATTGAGAATACTGTTTAATCAGAAAAAATGTGCTATACATTATTTTTTTAATGGTAGAAATAACACTTTAAAAATTATTTATGGGGCTTTGCTTTAGATTTCATGGAAAATAAACTCACATACAGTATCTTATATATTGATGAATCCAGGTTAATGTTAGAGTAATATAGTTCATTTGGTGGAGAAGGGGCCAAACAGGAGGGGTTTCTCCAGAAGAGGACAAGAAGACATACTGTGACATGGGCCATGGCCACGGCTGGGACTGTGCTCCCTTAATGCCAGGCTTCCCCTTGCTTCTGATGAGTTCCTGTCCCTCCCACTTCTAACATTAAACCCACCACCAAATGATCGGTCCTGTGCGTGGCTGTCTTCTCCTCTCAGCAGCACATGGGAAACTTTCCTGAGGGCAAAGGTCGCCTCTCCCAGAGGACACGGTCCCTCCCGGGGATCCCGAGCCTGCTGGGGCGTCGTGTGTCTGAAGCCGGCGCTGCCCTGCTCACCCCCGCATCACACACCCCTCATGCCCAGCCGAGCAAGGACTTACCATCAGAACTTGCTTCTCCTTTAAGCTTTAGCTGTTAAAAATGGATGGACTCACAAATTTTGCTTGTTTTATTCCTACTGGGGGGTGCCATTATCTGGCATCTTGTCTGTGGCTGATGGTAGGAGGAAGTTTTCCCATGACTGGATCTGCCTTTCAGACTGGTCTGTGGAAGGAGGTAGAACTTTTTCCATCAAGTCTTTGGTGTGGTCTCTAATGTAACAACAGCACGGCTGCTTGGCGTGCTTGGTCCTGGTTTTCCCATGGTCCAAAAGAGCGTGGAACACACACACACACACACACACACACACACACTCTCTCTCTCTCTCTCTCTCTTTCATGCTCTACTTATTCCACAAAATACATATTAGGGCCGATTTTCCTTCATTTCTACATTTGGAAAAACACAAAATTTGGTTATACCTTCTGCAGACTCACAGTTTTCCTCTGGCCTTGTGTATTCCCACATAGGAACAACATGGATTAAATTTTTACTTCCTCCTTTGAAATTTATGCTCCTAAAGCATGAGGAGATTCAACAGGAAAGAGTTGAAGGCTAGTGGGATGCTGAGTGAGCAAATAGACTAACAGAGAAGGGTCATCTATTATTTGAAACTCAACACTGGTTATTGGACATTTGTAATTTACGTTCTGTCTGTGCCCACAAACACGGTGGCTAGCACCGTGTCAGGCAGGCGAGGTGAGGGGCGGTGGGGGCGCTGCATGGCTGTGGGATACAGGCACATTTGCCTGCAGCAATTTATTTGCCCCAATTTATTATTGGCTTACAGAGACCCCATGGTGTCTGCCCAAGTCACTTGCTCTGGCACTTTAGCTTCTAGAAATTGGTTGCAGTGGCCTCTAGCCTGGAGAGGCCACCCGGGATTGGCTCGCTGGGTATGCGTAGAACATGTCTTTGTGTTAGCCCAGAGCCCTTGCACTTGTATTGCTGTGTGTGCCTTGTATTCTATCCTTCCGTTAGTGCATCATTTTATCTCTCTAGTTATAAAGTTGTGAACGTTGCTCCTACAACAAAACTGTTCCCATAAAACCAAACTGTTATATACACTAGCTAGTGGGATAACCCTCATGTCCATTAGGAAGGAAAAGAGAGTCAGGAACATTAGTATCTGTTAGAATATTTCATTGTTCTTTTCCTTGACAATATTATTCCCATGCATTCTAAAATCAGGGATCAATAATTCTACCAGCACCTGTGCAGAAGATCATCTTCTTGAATGCAGCCCTGAGCTCTGGGCTCCGGAAGGCATATATAAAGGGGTCGATGACTGCATTGCACATGATCAACATGCCATTCACCTGGAAGAGAGACATGTAGCAAGCGCAGTAAGGGTTATTTGGGCAGAATGTCATTAAGAGGACATGAAGGACAAAGGGGGCCCAACAGAAGATGAAGACACCAAGCAGGATGGTCAGTGTGATGGCCCCTTTCATGTTGGTTCTGGGGAGGGTCGAGATCTTCATGGCATGGGATCGGGCCAGCAGGAACATGTGCACGTAGAGGCACAGGATGAAGACCAACATCAGGGGGAACAGCGATGTGAAGGTGATCACTGTGGGGACGTGATGGGAGAAGATCACTATGGTGATGCCACTCCCCGTGCAGAAGGTCCAGATGACCGTCAGGACAATGATGGTGCGGCGCATGGTCACGATGCTGTGGTACTGCAGAGCATGGAAGATGGTGATGTAGCGGTCAGCAGCGATCACAGACAGGCTGAAAATGGAGCCAAGCAGAGAAAGGACGAATAGGGAGTCGATGATGTCATCGGCTGTGGTTTCAAAATTGCCACGAGGCTTGAGATAACCCATGTTTCTGAATATGATCAGGATATTTTCCAAGATCTTATACAGACTGCCCAACATGTCAGAAATGGCCAAACTACAAATGAAAAAGTACATGGGAGCCTGGAGGTTCTTATTCTTGAACACAGCCAGAAGGACAATCAGGTTCTCCAAAACTCCAACAACGGATATTGTGAAAAATATCTCTTCTGGCAAAACTACGGGAGGGCAGTCTGAGTTATTGCTTGCTGTATCATTGGTGTTTTCATATGGATTGGTAATGTGCTTCATTTCCCTAGCTTGTGCTTAAGACGGGGTTTTACTTAGACTTGACTTCATGGAAAACGTGAATGATCGTTGATCTTTTCTTGTTTGTTGCACTTGCTGGAGATGGGAGGTGAAATCACTCAGTCACCTGAAAGAGAAAATATAGAAACATCAGTTGCAGAATGGGCAACAAAATAAAAACCAGCCACATTAGCTGTAAGAAACTTCTAATCTTTCCATAAAATACACGAGTGTAATACTCTAAATAAAACAATTTAATAAGCCCTCGCCTTATCTGCTTTGTGAGAGACATCCTCAGTGGAATTTTGAGTCCAGAGATGATGGTAAAAGTTACCCTTTACGCTCTCCCCTTCCCCCCATCCTTCTTGTGAACACACTGGAGTATGTGGGGTCCTTGAGTAAGAAAAGAAGCGAAAGAAACGAAAGGCATGTGTAGAAATAGGAAAGCAAAACAACAACTACATATCTTTGAGTTGGAGGCGGTGGCTGGGTTCAGTGGATTGGTGAGATGTTTGGGTTCTTTCTTTTTCTTTTTCTTTCAAAATATTAAGGGGGTACGAATGTCGTAGGTTACATGGATCATTTTTGTAATACTTGAGTCCTGGGTAAAGGTGTGCCCATCACTATGAAGAGTGTTCATAGTACCCATTAGGTAGGCTTTTGTCCCTCCCCTCCTTCCCCCTCCCCTGGGTGATTTCCACTGATTTTACTTTCCTCTGTGCACGTGTGTGCTCATTGGTTACTTCCAATCTAACAGTGAGTCCATGTGGTGTTTGTTTTTCCATTCTTGAGACACTTGGGAGAATGGTCTCCAGTTCCATCCAGATTGTTGCAAAAGGCATTAATTTCTTCTCTTTTTCACTGCTTGCCTTCCCGGGTCACTGCCTGACCCTACAGCTTGTGGGATAATGGCACAGGTGTTGCTGTGTCATTCCCAAAGGTGACTGTGCCATATATGGTCCCACATCTGCTTCAAAGGCAAACTCCCAGGAGTGGGGTTTCTGGAGACTTCTAACATTCTTCAGAGCGTCTCTAGGTCAGAGTTGGGCTGCGGCAGTGGAAGCATCCCGCTGGCCCTCAGGCAGACAAGGCCAGCTAGACTGTGGTGGAGCAACGCTGAGAGCACGTGGGATTTTTATGGGTTCAGTTTCCAGATGGGGGTGTTGACGGCTGCACACAGGCAGTTTTATGAGACAGATAAGATTTGCCTTTGCCATTGTGGTGGTTTTAAAGACGAGACCACAAATTCTTTGTACCCTTCCCCTCCAGAGTGGAGCTAGTCCCCCTCCATGGGGCGAGAAGAAGCCAGCGTCACGTTGTGAGGAAGATGACATGGCGTACCGCCGCGGAGTGCCAGTCTGGGATCGTGGCTTTGACCCACGTCCACAGGGGCTCAGCACTGTCTTCCTCGAAGGGTTTTCCTGGGGAGGAGCTAATTCCCCTGTGGAGGATGGGTCAGGGGCAAGAGTTAGGGGATGTTCATGAGTTGGGTGCGTGGATGACACCCCTGTGTCAGGTGTCAGGTGTGGGAATGACAGGGGATGCATTGTGTATTGGAAGGGCAGGTGCTGGTAGGGCTCTGCCCAGGAGGGACAATTTATTCCTGTTTGCCTGAGACCTGTGCAGGTTTCTAAAACGGAAAGTCCTATATCCCAGACCTGGGCAAAATGAGGTGATTAGTCACCCTCATCTGACACGCTCAGGCCCTGGGAAGTCTGTGTGCTGGCAGTGACGACTCATGCGTCCACACCTGCAGAGAAGCCCCTCAGGGAGGGGACTGGCCTGTCACGGTCAGTTTTAATGTGTCGGCTTGACTGAGCTGCAGGGTGCCCCACATTTGGCTAAACATTCTTCTGCGTGTGTCTGGGGTGTCGGGATGAGATTAGCACTGAAACAGTAGACAGAGTACCGCCATCCGCCTCCCTGATGCCGGAGCCTCACCCAGTCAGCTGGGGCCTGAGGAGCAAAAAGGCCGACCCTCCCTCAGGGAGGGGGGACGCACCTCCTCCTCCTCCTCCCTGAGCCAAGTCATTGTCTTTTCCTGCCTTCAGACTAGAATTGAAATGTCAGCTCTTCTTGGGTCTCGAGCCTGCAGCTTGCAGCCTGGAATTCCACGGTCCACTCTCCTGGTCCCCAGCTTGCTGACTGCAGAGCTTGGGACTGCTTGGCCTCCAAAGCTGAGCCAATTCCTCATACTAAATCTCTTCACTTACTGTCTGGACAGATACTTCCATCTTGCGAGTCCATTAAATGTGATCAGAACTGGTATGTATTTTCAACCTCAAATGCATTTGGTGGTAAAATTGACAAAGGAAACAAGAGAAATGTTGAAAGAGATTCTGACACTTCTTAGAAAGAGGGAGTTGTGAAACTCAGCTTCAGTTCCTGAGCGGTGCTGATCTGCAGCTGCCAATCTCATAAATCCATGGGAGAGTCCTAAATTTGCACAGAAATGTAGTGTATCCATAGTGGTCCCCTTCAACAGGCCACCAATCAGCCATTGCCACTGCCAATTCAGGGATTGCTGCCGAGCTGGTGGTGGGGACTACTGGTGGGTGTGGCCCCATTCTTGGTGGAAGGGGCAGTGACACTAATCGGTGACTTTGTGAAAGCTTAGCACGCATTGGGTGCGTCTCAGACACTCCACATGGACTAACTCATTTAACCCCCACAACGCCATGATGTAGGCACTATTATTATCCTTGTCTGACAGCTGAGGAAACCATCCCAGAGAGGATGCCTTGCATGAAATACACACACACACACACACACACACACACGCGCACACACACACGCACACACGCACACACGGAACATTTATCCCTGGCTGAAAGAGAGGCAGCTGTGCCCACAGGGGCCTCAGGGGACTCTGTCCCCAGTCCTGTCAGCCCTCAGCCCTGGGGCTCCCTTCAGTGACTGGGGGTCTGGGAACAGAGGGGCAGCTTGGGGGTCTTTCAGCCCACGCCTGCGTCTCACACAACAGTGCTTGCCTCAAATCACGTCAGCCTCAGTGGGGGAGTTCCTGGGTGGCCCCGGGTCTCCCAGTCTCTCTTACAAACTGACCCCTGTCTGCCACCCCACCATGGTGTCTTCTTTGAGTGAAAGCATATTCTCCAGAAAACACTTTGTTTTTCCATCTCTCTTACCTCTGACACCTGAGACAAACTTGACACTAGCTCACTTAATCCCGTCATTTGTGATTTATACAAAGTGGTCAGATTGGCTCAGAAGGGAACATGGGCAGGTGTAGTTGCCTGGGTGAGAGTGGGAAGCAGGAAAGCCCCAGAGCCGGGGCCGCTGTTAGGGAAGGGCCAGCCACAGTGCAGGGACCCAGGACCAAGGATGCAGGGATGTGACAGGAGCCAAGGGCCGGGCCCGGGGTGTCAGGGAGCAGCCCTGGCAACATCCAGACTCTCCCAGAGCTTTTTTTTTTTACTGAATGGAGAAACGCTATCAAACCCTGTGCACTTACAAATGAATACTAAGTTCTTCACTGCACAGTCCCATTTCTGTCCCTGTCCCTGAAATAGCTCCAGCTGTCCCCCCTTTTGAAAAAGCATAAAACAGTTTGTAACTGGTTTAGTCAGCTGAACAAATGCCATTAAATAAATATTAAACATCTGTTTTTTTCTTCCAGATGAAGAATCTTAAACTTCCTATCTGTGTGATGCCCGCAGGCTTACAGCAGCGACGTGACAGACTTGTGGATACTGCCACTGTCACGGGCCAAACCCAGCCCACGGCCCCGGCCACCATGGGCACAGCGAGCAGCGTCTTGCTTCCAAACCCTGCTCTGGAGTGTCGAGGAACTGGCGGTCACAGACTTCATGCCTTGTGACCTCTGTGGAGAGGTCCCGGCTAGGGGTGGGCGGTGCTGCCCAGACGCCGGGCTGTGGGCACGCGGGGAAGAAGGGAGGGGGAAGCTTTATGATCTTTTGGGGGCTTTAACCCAAATAATTAAAGAATTGGCATTTTTGAGCACCTCTAGGATTCAGTATTAGGCTATTTATCATTGGGAATCAAAAAGACATACGAAACACAGTGCTGCTCGCCAAGGTCTAGCTGAGGAGGCGAGACATGCACATCCGAGCGAGCGGACAGGCGGGTCTGCCGCTTGCTGACTGAAGTCACGACTGCTGCATGGTGTGGGCGACATGGCAAAGGATGGGCCTCACCTGCGAGCACTTTAGGTCATTCATTCTCTGCTGGGCAGGGCCCAAAATGTGCGTTCAGCAATTTTGATTAATATCCTAATAGTTAAAACAGCAAGCTCCCCAGTACCTCAGCACATACTTAAAATCCTGTGCTTTAAGTGCAATTTGACTTTGCCATGGCTTCTCTGACAACTGTCTCCATGTTAAAGGTCAGAGCAGAGAAAAAATGCAAGGTATTCTCCTTTAATGCCCAAATTAAATATACGGGGTGGACATTATTCCTATTTCCTGCTCCCCCACCCATTTCACGTATAAGAAAAGTGAGACTCAGAGAAGTTAAGTAACTTGTTCAAGGTCACCCACCCCCTGAGTTGGCCCTGTTCCAAGGCCTTGCTCTGTGTCATTCCAACAGGAGGCCGAACGTTTGGGAGGGCAGGTGTCAGTTGGGAGGCCGGGTCTGGGTGGGCCTAGAGGTGTGGGAGGAGCCGGGCATGGGGAGGCTCAGGGCTCTGGGGCGACCTGGGGACCGAGTAACATAACATAAGATAGCGTTGCAGTAAGGGTCGTGGGTATTACTAATCAACACTCTGTTGTAAGAAATAGGAGACATCCAAGGACAGATGCGTTTCTAGTTCGTTCACTGTTCCTGGACTGCCCTAACAGCCCTTGCTGGCGCCGAGCCCCTGTCCCCAGCTGACGTCAATGTTCCTTGGTCTTACTGAGCAGACACATTCACAACTCAAGGCTGGCTGGCCGTGCCCATTAGCCTTGGACAATGCTCGTCTGAGTCAGCACACGCCCTGTTCATCCTACAGAATCGGCTGTGAGAGGCCTTCGAGGCAGCCTTATTTTGGGGGCAGCCTCATTCCCCTCCCGGTGCAGGTACAGGCAGGCGCACCTGTCAGTGTGAGCAGCAGCCCACAAGCGACAGTAAAGGTCCCTTGCAGGTGTGCAGATTCGACAACACTTTACAGAGCACTACTGCTTACAGCAAATTTTGTATTTGATATTCACAACTAGACTGGAAATTAGGCAGAAATGACAATGTCACCACATTTTAGGACGAGCAAAGGAAGGTCCAAAGAAGGGGAGTGTTTGCCCATTTTCACAGCTAGGGAGGTGGAGCCCAGGTCCGAGGGGTCTTCTGTGCCCTCTGCGCCTCACCCTGACCCTCGCCTGCCACCACCTCCAGGCTCCCCTCCTCTGAGCTCTGCTGGGCCCGCCCTGCCCCGAGAAGCCTTCCGGCCTGTGTGTCTCACGGGGCCCTTCCCTGCTGCGGCTGCTGCAGCTGCACAGACGCTCCCGCCTGCAGGTTTCGCTGGTGCACGTGCGCGGCTGTCGCAGTCTCCGTGGGCATGTGCTCTGCTTTCCCACCGAGCCAGCTCTGCGTCTTACTCGTGCTGCCGGCACAGGGCTTGGCACGTGCGTACGCTGAGGCAAGCACTTACTTTGAAGCCGTCTTCTGCTCCTCACAGCCATGGGTGCCCTCACTCCGTCCTCCTCCTGCCTTCCTTGGTGTCACCCCTCCGACCCCCCAGGCCGGGGTCCCGTCTGCACCAGGCACCAGTGTCTGCCCATCTGCTCTCGCACCCCTGCTCCGAGCCTGTGCATGTCCTTCGCCACCTCCCCGTGCAGAGCCCTGTGTTCCTCCCTGTCTGCCCCTGCAGACTTCCCTAAACTGCCCCCACATCCCAGAGGAGCGCGAGGTCGCCTCCCATCTCTTCCCGCAGCACTGTATTCTTACTTCTGCGATGGCATTGCTCATGGGAAGACGGGCGGCCCCGAGCTCCTGGGGATGAGGCTGTCCTGACCGTGTGTGCGCCTGGCTGGCATTGTGTGTGCACCGTGAGTGACAGGAGTGCTGCCCTGACGAGAAAGGTCACGTTACAAGTACCTCAGACAGTAAGTGTTCAGGGAAACGTGCACGAGGTTAATGACAGGATGGCTTTTCCCCTACGGCCTTAAGCTGCTGTGAGGCAGGGAGGGCCACTGGCTGCTGGAGCAAAGCTCCTCCCTGTCGGAGGGAGGGACGTGGGTCGCTAAGACGGTAGCACTGCTCCCGGCGTGCCCCTTCCCCCGGTCCATGCCCTCCCTGCCCGCCCAGCCTGCGCTGGGTCCCCTGGCGGGATTACGGCTCCCACTCCTGCCCCCAGCTCTGTGTGGGTCTTTGTCCCGCCCAGGAGCCAGTGCGAAGGGCTGTCGCAGAGTGGTGTGTCCCGGCCCCGGACTCCTGGATGCTCTACTCTGGCAGCAAGGCCTGCACTGGGGCTGGTAAACAGCTCTGAACAACGTGAGCAGGTGCGAGGAGCAGATGACCACCCCGCTCTCCTGCTGGGCCTGTGGCGTTCCTCCCTCCACTCTGCTCACAGCCTTGCTCTGGGCAGCCCCGCCCCTCACAGTCCATCCCTTTTGGGCTGTGTGTGTCTGCGTCAGTATGTGTGTGTATGTGTATGTTAGCATGTATGTGTGAGTATGCATGCATGTCTATGTGTGTGTGTGTGCATGTATGTGTGTGAGTATGACTATGTATGTGTTACTGTGTATGAGCATGTGAGTGTTAGTATGTATGTGTGTGTATGTGTACGAGTGTGTGTAGGAGTATGTGTTGTGTTAGTATGTATGTACGTGTGAGTATGTGTGAGTATGTGTGGCTGTGTGTGTGGGAGAGCACAGTGGGGACAGTTCTCCCAAGGCCGCTTAGGAAAATAAAACATGAAGAAGACCTGTCCTCATCAAAAGCCTGGGGCCTCCTTTCTGGGTGTCACAGGACTCCTGACAGAGCCAGGGAAGCAGAGGCGTGACCCTCTCCTGACTGTTGCTTCCCAAGAGATAACCTTTGCAGGAGTTTGTGACAATGAATACGTGTTTAATTCTTGTTTAGCCTGCACCCCACGTTGCTGCCCGAGAAGTCAGAGGGTGCTGAACTACGGGGGACCGCAGCAGTCACGTTCGTGTGTTGGTGCTGGAGTTGCTTACATATCAGTGTCAGAGGGGCAGGGAGCCCGCCACATGCCAGCATTCCTGGTCCCCGAGGCAGCGAAACCACCCAGCTCTCACAGACAAAAGTTAGCAGGTGAGAGGGGTAAAAGGAGCATGAGTTTTTTCACCTCTAATTTCATCCGGAAAAAACTAGCTGTAGTCTTTGAATAGAGCTTGATGATAATTTAAAGATTAATAGAGGGACTAATAAATTTATTCATAGAGACTGCTTTAGCTAGACATAAAAGCAATACATTTCACTATTATAGTTTAATTAGAAAAATAATATTCTCCCTCAGGAAGGACGGAAGACCATAATTAAAAAGATGAGCCATTGGGAGGAATTCTGAATGTCACCTTTCCCGGCTTTGTTCCCAGCTGCTCTAGTCATGACCCCAAAACACTGAAGAAGCTGAGAAATGAGTAGAAAATGTACTTACCTTCAGCTCTGAAGCAGGAACTTTCTGGCCCAAATGACTGAGAACAAATGCACTTTGAGAGAAAAGCCGAGGGACCTTGGGCCGAAGGGCGGGAACATACACATCACTGGGGAGACGGGTTGTTATCATAACCTTGAATAAATGTCACATGAAATGAACTGCACATTTCTGGTAATGTGAAGTCAGAGAAATGGAAAGACACAGTCAGATTAAGACATAATTTTCATGGGTTCAGCTAGCCAAGGTTGCTTCCAATGTTTACGACAATGTTTATAGCAGATTATGGAATTGCAATCTTGCTCTTTTTAAGTGTCGTTTTAGAGTTGCATTTAACTTTAGAACTAAAGAATTAAATAAAATGAGTTTTTGAGGAAATGGTTTTGAAGGAATTTGTTTTAAAATTTCCAGCAAACTTCTCAAGACATCTTGCAAAGATTTGACTCATTGATCTCATTAAGAAGAAAGGAGCACACTGTCTGGGGGATGGGCATGCTTGTAGCTCTGGCTTGGGTGGTGCAAAGGGAATATATGTAACCAAAATGTTTGTACCCCATAATATTCTGAAATTTAAAAATAAAAAAAAAATGAAAGGGTTTTGGGAGGATACATTGGCTAATAAACACTGCTTGGTTATTAACATGCTCTTTTGGATATCCCATGCATCTTCTATAGTTGTCCTCTGCTGTTTGAGTTTGTTTTGCTATTTTAATAAACTCATTTTCTGAAGCATGCATATATACATCAAAAAAGAGAGAGAAAGAGAGAGAGAGAGGAGAGAGTAAAACCTTTCCTTAAAAAATAAAAGAAGAAAAAGAAAGGAATAACCCCATTATCCATGTTTCACAAGACTAAACAATGAGACCAAGGGAACTGTGTGTTCAAGTGCACATAATGGACCACGGGCCCAGACAAGAAAACACCCTGTGTTCTGCCAATTCTTCTCTGTCCAAAAACTTCATGGAAACCACCAGAGGTAGGTCCATCACTCCAAGTATGATTCTCCAGTTCTGGGGTGCAATGATGTTTGTTTCCTGTTTGCCAAGGCCTGCAGGGAAGGGCTACTATTGGTATCAGGCACACCGACATGAAAGTCTAAATGTAGAATTGGGCCAAGTTTTGGATGGACCTGGTCTTTGGGCTGAGGCCAATGCAGTAGCTAAAATTTCTGAAAATGTCAGCTTTAGCCTCAAGCTAAAAAGAGTTCCTGTGTGGGTGGCCTGGAAAGGACTGAGGAGCAAGGTCCTGATTTAACCTGCCAGGCAGGCAGATGCAGTTCCCACTGTGGCTCTCTTTGGCCTCCTCCGAGGCAAAGCCTGTTCCTGGAGCTCCCGGACCCAGGGTCATCCCGGCCAGGAGTGTTTCTGAGTAGTTGTGTGCCCCAGCGACATGCCCTGCAGCTCGGACAAGGGCATTCCACAGGCCTCTTCTCCCTCACCAGGGCTGCATGGCTGAGGCAGCACAGAAGAGCATGGCCTCCAGGATGCCCCGGATTCCCTGGAAAGGCAGAGACAAGGCATCCTCGGCCCCTGTACTTGCAGCATCCCCAGAACCTTTGCCAGAGATCTGCGGATCTGATTAGCTAGCTGGGAACACTGGTGGCAGGGCCCGGGTTGTGGGACCTCAGGAGGATGGCAGATGGTGGGCTCGCTCGGGAAGGCAGGCCTGGGTGGGTCGTCTGCGCAGGACCTGGCAGCTCCATTTGGGAGGTTGCTAAGGGTTTGGCTGAGCCCTGCAAAGACGGTAGCCTTTGCTGTTCTAGTTCCTCCTATTCTATTGGCTCATTTCCCTCCAATGTTGCAAGAGAAGAGGGCAAAAATCTCTTGGAAGAAGCAGAGTAGAAATGACATAGGATTTGAAGCCAGAAGACACGGGTTAGAGTTCTAACCTGCCAGGTTTTAGGGTCTCCATTCCTCCTGTAAGGCGGGTTGTTGTGAGGATTAGTTAAACCAGGTTTCTGAAAGTGCTCAGCAAACTGTAGACTCATGTACCAATACCTGTGGTTCTTATTATACCCTGGTCCGAAACGTTCTTTAAGTCGTGGTCACTTTTAAAGAGACACCTTCACTGTAGGGAAATCCATTCAGCTCGGGAACATTTAAAAGCAAACGTATAAGCTGAGATGCTGACAGATGGACCCCGGTGATGGATGGTGTGACTGCATGCCCATCCCACCGCCAGCCCTTCCCTCTCACTCCAAGGGACAGGATGGAGAAGAGAGCTCAGGGGAGCAGGCGGAGCACGGGACACACCCTTGCTTCTCTCCCACACAGTCTTGCACAGCACAGCTGCTCTTCATGGCTCCAGGGCCCGCTCAGAGCTCTGTCCCCCTTGTGGAGTAGCTAAAGAAGTGGGGATAGGGAAAGCAGGCAGGGGAAGCTCAGGAGACAGAGCAGGGAGGGTGACGGAGTCGGGGAACGCAGAGGGAAGGGAAGAAGGGACAGGCAGGGATCTGTCTTTCAGGTTTGCGGACCCTGCCCTTCTGAGGAGGTAACTCACAAACATTGTTGATGAAATATGCAGTTGAAGCAATGGTGATAACTCACACAGTACTTCCTGTGTGCCAGCCCCTGTCATTGTGTGCATTTGTCAACATGCATCAACATGCAATCTTCACGGCCTGAGCATGGGGGGATCCCATGGCCCCATCTGCAGACGAGGACCTGAGAGCTCAGTAGCTCGGCAAAGGCCATGACAGGTACATCAGGTTTTATTCTAACGACAAGGAGAAGCCACTGGGACTTTAGACACAGGATGACGTGACCTGATTCAGGTTTTACAAGGACCCCTCGGGGTGTGCCATGGAGAATGGGCTGCAGGGATTGGAGGGAGACGGCGGTAGAGGTGGGAGCAGGTCAGAGCTGCTTGATGAGAGGATGGAAAGTGAGGAGTGGAGACTGCAAGCTTGGACAGCTTTTTTTTTTTTTAAAAAATAAATTAAAATGAAACATTTTAAATAAAGTTATATATATTAAATATTTAAGGTGTGCAACATGATGTTTTGATGTCTACATGTATTAACTGATTACTGCAGTCAAGCCGGCTACCATCTCCATCAGCTCAGGTCAGACTGTGTGGTGAGAGCGTTTCAGATCCGCTTTCTCAGCAAATGTCACACAGTGCAGTGTCAGCCACAGTCACCACGCCATACACCAGGCCCCCAGAACTCCCTCATCCTGCAAAACTGAACCTTTGCACCCTTCGACCAGCATCTCCTGAGTTCCCACCCCTGGCCCCAGCCCCACCCCACTGCTCTCTGTTTCTGTGGATTGGGCTTTCTTACACTCTGCGTAGACTCGAGGTCAGGTGTAGACAGGCTTTTCAGAAGTTTTGACACGAGCAGGTGCAGCGGGGGAGTGGGGGGGGTGAAGAGGGTGTGCTCCCAGGGAAAGGATCTCCTCGGTGATGTGTGTCCATGGGGATGTCCATCGGGGAGGGAGGGCCCGGCAAGCAGGTCCCAGTGCAGGAGGGACTGCAGGACACAGGTTCTTGAGCTCACAGGAGGGGATGGATCCTGAGTATAGAGGAGGGGGCAGCCTTGGGCAGCAGTGGTGTCATTTTGGTCAGAATGGCAGGACGGTGTGTGGGCAGAGCCGTGGGAGGCGGTAGTCTGGGGGTGGGAAAAGGAGGGCCTGACTGCTTAATTGCCTGTTTCCTCACGGGAGTGTGAGCCAATATTATTTTAGTCTGATCTACAAACATTTGGGAGACTTCACCAATATCCGAGCTACTACCCCCATGAATTAGGAGAATGCATTTGATGTGCACATGACCAAGGGGACTCCCCAACACCCCGCCACCAGCCTTGGGAGGGCCGGCTGCAGACCTGGATTTAGCTTCCACCCAAAAAACCAAAGAAGCAAATCTCTTACAGTTTTAGATTTCCTATTTGGACCCACTTTCCAGTCTTACAGGAAATATTTTGAAATGTATTTGTAGAATACCTCTACTTGCACAAAAGCCCAGCAACAATGACTGGCACAGAGTTTGTGCACAATAAAAGATTCTTGTTCCATTCCTGGCTTTCTGTCAGCCCTTCTGTTGATTAGCACTTTCATGTGCACTGGCCTCTTTGATCCTCACAGCAATTTCATGCATCACACAAAGCAAGGCAAAGATGTACCCATTCCTCATTCACTAAGCTCTCGTTTAACGCATATGCGCCATGTGCCCATGTGCTGCCCTGCGGGGGCTGGGGATGCAGGTGTGTATGACGCAGCCTCTGACACAGAGGAGCTCAACATCTGGTTGGGAAGAAGCATCACGTAGGTAGAGATGTGCAACACAATGTGATAAGTGCCATCTCCAACGTTTATATAAGACGTTTGGGGAACTCTGATGTCCTGAGTGAGTGTACGGACATCTTCCTGTGTTTCATACATGGAACTGCAAGGGTAAATAGGATTTTGCTAAGCCAATAATGTTGGGGAGAGTATCCCAGGAAAAGAAGGAAAACAATTACAGAAGGCCCTGGGAGAGGGTCTACAAAGGAGTGGAGAATGAGCAGGGAAGGATGAGGGAAAAAGCCACCTATCATGGTGATTAACAATAGGGGCCCTGGAGCCAGAGCTTGGATCTGTAATCAACCAGCTGTGTGATCTTGAACTAGTTACCGCACCTTCCAGGCCTTTGCTTTTAGTTCCCTTCTCTCTAAAAGGATGGCAGCATTTCCTACCCGTGGCAGAGACACTGTGCTCTCCAAACATCACACAGGCTCTCCCAGACCTGCCAGCTTTTCTTTCAGCTAGGTTAGCACCAACCGTGCAACCGATTCTGGCCAATGGACTGTGCATGCGGTGACAAGTGTCGATCCAAGCTGTGCTGGTGATGTGCCAGTGTGCCTCCCTATTGCTTTACTTTTTCCTTGTGCAGGGGCCTCAGAGACTATGTGTTCCAAGTGATAAAATGACAGGAGCCTCTGTCAGCCTGGGTCCCTGGGTGACAATGTGAAGCAGAGCCCTCTCTGACCCACATTGCAAGCAGCATGAGAAATGAACCTTTGTGTATCAAGCTGCTAATATTTTGGGATGCGTTTGTTACTGTAACTTAGCTTGCCCTTTCCAAACTAGCACATTACCAGTTAGTGCTGTTATAAGAATCAATGCAGCTGGGTGGGGTGGCTCATGCCAGGAATCCCAGTGACTCGGGAGGCAGAGGCGGGAAGATCACTTGAGGAGGCTGCAGCACTTCAGCCTGGGTAACAGAGCAAGACCCTGTCTCAGAAAAAAAAAAAAAAGTTAACACAGAGTTAGGAGCACTGGCCTCCCATGCAGTGAAAAATCCGTGTAGAACTTTTGACTCACCCCCAAGTTTAACTACTAATAGCCTACTATCAACTGGCAGCCTTACTGATCACATAAACAGTTGATTAACATATATGTTGCATTATATATATATATTATATACTGTAATCTTACAGTAAAGTAAGCTAGAGAAAAAATGTTATTATGAAAATCATAAGGAAGAGAAAATACATTTACAAATATTGTACTGCATTTATCAATACTGTGAGTTTATATCTTCTGTTTATAAGATGAATTGTTTATCTGAAATGGTGAGAACCATCGAGCTGCAGATCTCAGCCTTCGGTACTTACCAAGCAATTCAACTAGAAATGCCACGACTTCTCTCTGCTTCACCGGGGCACTTCCAGCACTGCTGCTAGTCTATGCAGTGGCCAGAGCTTTCTCTCTGCCTTCTTTTCTCCAGTGACTCCGAGTCCCTCTGCCTTCTTTCATTTCCTCCCAGTAATCACTTAGTTTTTTTCTTCTTCTTGAACTTGTCTAGTATTCCTGCATCCCTCCCAGAGGGGAGCCTCAGTTAGGCACAGAAACAGTCGGGGTCCTGCAAAGGATGGCTCACTCAGACAGGGTTATTTGAGAAGAGTTTAATAAAAGGGCTGTTTACAAAGATGTAGCCAGAGTGTTGTGAGCCATAAGGGAAAGCCCACAATCTGGGGACAGCCACACCTGGTAGCAGTCCTAGGTCTGAGGGACGCAGCCAGCTAGTGGGGACCCGCAGAAGGGAGCCGGGAGAATCATACCCCATCCTCTCTCCCTTCTCTCGGATCTGCTGCTCCAACTGATGGGTGTAATCCAGCCAGAAGCCGGAGGGCAAGGCAGGCACCGATGTGTTCCCACTGCTCAGCCTCAGGGGTGGACGGGGCTCAGGAGAGGCAAAGGGAAGTTTTCTGCACTGCTAAGTAGAATTGACGGGAGGCTGTGGTTTGCGCTGAGCTCCTGCATTGGGCCCCAACAGACCAGACCAAACAATCGCGTCGCTCCTGCCACACAACCAAACCGAGCTGAGAAATGGGCCAATTTTTTTAAAAAACAGGAGCTTTACAGCAACCAATCATAAGGGGCCCAGTCAACCTTACCAACATGGTAAGGAAGTCCCCTCTGCCCCATCCCTACAAGGAAGGTAACTTTGAAGTGACAAACCCATCTTAAGTTCCCTGTTTCTGCTTCTCTGGCTTTTTCTGCTTATGAAGCCCACCCCTCTGCTCAGCTCATTAGAGCACCTTTCTATTTAATAGATGGGACACTGCCCAATTCATAATTGCTAATGAAAGTCATTTAGATCTTTAAAGACCATTTGTTGATATTTTGTTCTTTGACAGCAGATATGCAAGTTCCACAAAGACTGGCTTGGGAGAGTGTGCAGAGATCACTGAGTGCTGCCACCTGGCAGGTGTCATCTGCCTGGCCTCCCAGCCCCGCACCGACATCTCAGCCAGGGTCCCGAGCTCTGACTTGTGCTTACGCTGAGCCCACATGTCGCCCCTCATGGCCTGCGCCTGTGTCACCGAGCAGTGTGAAGTGTCCCACGGCTGGGCGCTCCTTACACAGCAACAGAACGTCCTGCGACAGGAGTGGCCTGTGCAATCCTTTGGGTTTACTCTTGTGGCAGTGCTCGAGTGGACCGCAGCAGGGAAGGGCGTTTGTGCTCTTGGAAGATATGTGCAGAGCAGGGCTTCCAAACTTCAACCTCGCAGCATCTCAGAACGCTGCTTTTGCACTTGGTCAGGTCGTCCGAGATGCTTCCCTTAGCATTACCGGTCTCCACCAGGAAGTGACTACAGCCCTCAGAAAGCACAGCCTCTCTGTGCTAATTTAAATAGAAAAAAAATAGGGTTCCAAAACCTTTAGAAAGAGAAAGAACTGATAGTAAATCCTCTGGTTTGGGGTTGGGCCTGCTGTCACTTTCTTTTGGTTTTGGAGCTTCCTCTGAAAAGTGAAAGTGAAGCATTTGGCCTCAATCCAGAGTGAGGATCGGGCACAGGGCCAGTTACTGCTACTTTTAATGAAGAACCTCAGCAAATCCCACACTCTTGGAACCGGGAGGGCACCCGGAGGCCCATGGGTTTAAAACCTTTTATTTTCAGATTAGGAAGCTGAGATCCAGGGAGGTGAAACGATACTCTCACTGTCATCCTTCACTGGCATCTCACTTTTCCCTTGTCTTCTCTTTGATCCAAAAATGAAATGTCTCAAGCTGCCTCTGTGATACTGGGAAGGTCCTTCCCCAGACTGCTGGGATTTTGTAACTCGAGTCCTGAGCCCCGCTTGCAGGAGCAGCTGCCCCCCCGGCGCCTCACCTTTGCCTCTGATTGATTGTGCCTGGTGCCGGGCCAGCAGCCGCTTCCGCTCCACTTTCCCGAGGGCACAGAGAGCTTCCCCGAACTCTCCTGGCGCAGAAACCTGCAGCCTCGTGGCACAGAGAAGGGCTCATTGCCAGAGCGATTCACTCAACATCTGCTCAAAGTTTATTGTGTGCCTGACCATGTGCTTCGAGAGCTGGCAATTCAGCAACCAACAAAGCAAAGTTACTACCCTTAGGGACTTGCCATTTTAGGGCCAGTCCCCTTTATCAAAAAGGCACTTTCTCTCTCCTTTCCCCAGCCTGACACCACCTTGACGGGGTCTGGTCTCTCACGGAGAATCTTTTCTATTACATCTCTGCAGCTGGGATCGGGTGTCTCCCCAAATTCCTTTTATTCTTAGTGGACCAGAGGAAAACAGAAAATTTCTTTAAGCGAAAAACAAACAAAGACAACCCCCCAAAAAAGCCTGTTCAAAAAAAGTACCTCTTTACGTGATTTTCTTGAGCAGTGGTTTTCAAAGTGTGGTGGCAGACAAGTGGCCCAAGGATGCGGGGCAGGGATCGGGGTGTGGGTGGGGTGCGGCTGGGGGCCCGGCCATTTGTGTTTTAGCAACCCCCTGGGGATTCAGATGCCCCAGAAGCTTGGCAGTCTCTTGCGGAGCAGAGCGATTAAACTTCCGCCTGTCTCCATTTCCCATCCCTTCTACACTGGGGCATCTCTGCATAACCAATAAAGCACTTTCCCAAACAAAAGAAGGTTCCCTCCCATAAAGTCAGTGAGAAAAAAGAAATGACGTAAAATTTCTAACTTTTGGAGGACACTGTTATGTATTTCTGAAAACAGATCATGGGGTATGTATCAAATTGGATAGTACTTAGACACACTGGATATAATAAGTGATGTAATAGTTTTAAAATGTCAATATTTACAATATGCCGAGAATTATATCCTTGGCAGTTACTTAAGCTTATGAAGAAAAGTGCTAGAAATCACATGAGGAATGCACACGTGGGGGATGCAGGTTTCTACAGCCCTCCTGGTGGGCACATGAGCACAGATGTTTGAACACAGCGGGCCTCCAGCATAGAAGCTACAACTTCCTGATGTAAGCACCCTTTGTCACATGGCCCCTGTCCCTCTCCTGGCACATCAGTCTGGGCCCCGTTGCCGGCCTGAGACGCCCTCTTCAGAGCTGGGTGGCGTCTCCCACCCTCCTGCAGCTGCGGCGGGCTTCCTGCCTCCACCCTCCTCCCTTCCAGAGGGAGGGGAGTGCTCCGCTGCTCTCAGCACTCATCCCATGGCACTGCTATGCCTGCCGCTGCGTGTCCTCTTCCAGGTCCTGCGCTCCAGAGGGGCAGGCATCTCTTTCATCTCGCCCCTGTCCCATGGAGGTATTTTATTTACATTATCCAGTATCCAGTTTCACTTCCTCTTGGGTAGCAGCTCTAACATTTTTTTCGGTTTCCTTAAGACATCAGCATATGTCACACTGTCACTATTCTGTTTCTGTGCCAAGCAGGCACGGCACATTTGTCCAGAGAGTCTACTTTGCTGATGCCCATTGGAAGGTGGCTCACGCATTTCCCCTCCAGGACAACATCTCCTCGGATTGAGCTGCATCAGCCCTTGCCCTCTGCACACGCGCTTCCCCTTGATGCTGCTAGCGAGGCCTCCACGTGCCCTGGAGACTCACACCGGAGACACAGAGCTTCTCAGCCACCCACAGACCCAGGATGGAAATGCGGAGAAATCCACACACAGCTGTTGCTGATTTTTATATTTGAAGTTACCAAGCAAAGAAAATTTATGATTTAATGTCTTCCAAAGTAACAAGACACTTGTGAATTACCCTCCAGTTGTTAGGGGGCAGGGGACCCAGTCGTCACTCAGGGCCGCCTCCTGCTGCTCCCGTGGTTGATGTGTTGATGCGCACGTCTTTCTGTGCAGGTATATGTATTTATACATGTGTGTACAATTATTGGACACATCTCAGATAACAGTGGATAATAAAATGTATGTAGGATCTTAAAGAGTTGGCATATTTCTTCCAAGCTATGATGGATATGGTGGCATGCCCTATGGGAATGTTTGTGATTTGATGTCATTACTTGTGTCCCCAAAAAATGGATTTTGGGGGATGTAATAAGGTAGCTGGTAGTTTTGAAGTAGGTAGAGATGGTAGTTACACAGTTTGGGAACATTAAACTACAACAGAACCTGCACTGGGGAGCTGGGATCATATACCTGAATGAGATCTGAAATCAGGTCATTGAGGACCAAACCATGGTGTACGGATGTGTGTACATGTGTGTACATGTGGTGTGCAACCCCAGGCCTATGTGGGTTCTGTGCTTGTGTTACTGTCTCAGTGGATTTCCATGGATTGAGCTGCACTGTGTGAGTTTGTTTAGGCCAGGGTATGATATCATAGTCACCTGCCTGGGAAAATTTAATAATAGTCTGGAACTAAAAGTAGTGAACACTATCAGCCAAATCCAAATGTTTAGGGGATAAGATGAGGAATAAAGGCATGTTAATAATCTCCTTACTGAGGAGAGGGAGAAGCCATAGGCAATAGAGGATCTTCTAAAGGGAGATATTTGAGATCTTCTTTTCCTATAATAGAAAGATAAATTTTGAGAAAGAGAAGGAATGGTAAGTAGAATTAAAAGTTACAGAGGAATTTACAAATTAAGATAAGGTTAAGAATAAGAAGGACAAGTAACTTGACCAAATTAGCAAATGTAAGGAAACAGGAAAAGAAGCAACAACAAATCAGAGTGAATAGCATATCAAAATGAGGAAGGAGTGGAGTAAGTACCACAGTCACTACACTCCCCAGGAACACTGAAGTCTCTGGTAGAAGCAGGGACAGGCAGTCTGGGTTCAAAAACAAAACTCATCCAAAGGGAGTGCTAAATAAAAGTGGAAAATAAAAGTTGGACAAATAGATACCATGTAAATGCAAATCAAAAGAAAATGATGTGGCAATATGGACACAAGGCAATGTGAAATGTGTGAACAGTGTTGAGAGGAAAAAGAGGGATGTTGTCATCCAAAGAAGGAATGATAAAGATGACATAATACTTAAAAATCTTTAGAGATGACTCAAGATACTAGCTAAGTAAATAATGGAAAAGCTCTTAGAATTGCAAAGAAAACTTGAAAATAATAGAAATACAGAGGGAGGTATAACACTCTTATTTCTAAACTTGAACAGTTCACTATTCATAAATCAAAAACAAGGAATTGAATGATGTAAAAAATAAGCTTCAGTATCTGTGCTTCTTATGTGTGTATACATGATGTGTTTGTGGAGAAATATGTCTGTGTATAAATAAACTGTGTATCTCAAGAGTAGAAAATACAGATTTTCACATATCCATGAAATATTTTTAAAAATCATGTTAGTACATAATCCAATAAAATGTGGTTTATTGGGTTAGTTCATAATTCAATAAAATTGAAAATAGTTATAAGATAACCAAACAAATCTTACTCAGAAATCAAGGTCCCCTCTGTAAAGGTAATTAAGACTAAATTATAAACGTATCTAGAAAACAATGTGAAGGAGAGTATTTCACTTCCAGACTTATGGGACTGGTTAAAGCTCTACAGAGAGTAAAATATTTAAGTAAAAGCTTTATGTTCCTTCATTATTAAAGATGAGAGGTTAAAAATAGAGGTACATAGTATTCAGGAAATGAGAAAAATGCACAAAATAGGAGAATAGAATTAACAAGGATAAAACAGAAATAAAAAGATAGAAAAATAAACACAATGAAAAGTTTCAGCAGGTCACAGCCCGGCCTACTCTTTGGAAAATGCCAAGCCCATAAAGTCTCTCTGCCTTGGGTTGTTTGCAAACTCTGTGTTGAAAATGTCTAGACCCTAGGCTCAGTGAAAGATAGAAAATTTGGGTGAGCAGGCAGGAAGAAAGTAGTTGACGAAGTGGCCCCTTTGGTTTGCTAAGGAATGGAAACCGTGAAGAAGGACGTGTAAGGCCCCTTGAGTAGCAGCCTCTGCCTGGCACAGGAGCAGGGCCACAGACCAGTGGGGTACCCTGGTGAAACAGGAGGAGTGGGCAGGAGAGCTGGTTACTTTACTGTCTGATGTATCCAAATGTCTCACTTATCTGAGCTAAATGAATGGCTGATTACTCAATTAATATGTGTCTAGGTGGATCATGAGCTTTAAAAACTCTTTCTGAATCCAATTAAGAATACAAGAAAAGAGTGCAAACAAAAGTACAGTCATGTGTCGCTTAACAACAGGGATACGTTCTAAGAAATTGTGTCATAAGGCAATTCCGTGACTGTGCAAACATAGATGGCACAGCCTACTCCACACGTAGGCTAGGTTTTAAAAAATCGGCTAACATTACCCATAAAAAATCTAAGAAAAATATGACAAAAATGTAGCCTCTTAAATATGAAGTAGAACAGGGGCTGGCAGGCTTTTTCTGTACTGAGCCAGGCAGCAGACGTCTCAGGCTCCTGTGGACCACCTGGCCTGTGCCCTGCCGGCTCAGCCCTACTGTCGGGATGTAAAAGCAGCCAAAGGACACCCAGAAAGAGATGAGTGTGGTCGTGTTCCAATAAAGCTTTGTTAATGGTCACAAACATTTGAATTTCACATAGTTTTCACATGTTATGAAATACTGTTCTTCTTTTTGATTTTTTCCAACAATTTTAAAATGTAAAAACCAGTTTTAGCTCACAGGCCGTACAAACATAGAATCTGGGAACAAGCTGCAGTTTGCCGACTCTGGCATAAACTATTGTGGTAGATTGTATTATTTTCCAAAATATTTTCTGGCCCTCTCTAGAAAGCCCTTTTGGTGGCCATAGGACTTACTGTGGCCCATGAAATGTGAGCCGACCTGCCGAGCGCCGCTTCAGAGCCTGAGCTCTGCACCTCACTTTCTCTCCGCTCAAGTAACTGCACCTCCTGTTCAGGGACAAGATGCCGACGGTCTTCATGGCATCTCAACACCGTTTGAGTAGACCCAGCTAGGGGGAGGAGAGAAGACAATGGAACATTGGAAGAGCTAAAATTATTTGCTTTTCCTGATATTTTATACATCGAAAATTTAATAATGAAACCTTAATAGAATTCCTATGGCATTTGGTGAGGTGATTGGATATGTTAACCAGTAAAAATGAGCCATACACTGAGATAGGAAAAATAATTCTAATTCATAGTATAAAAAATGGAAATGATTAAGAATTAAATTTAATGCTAAAGTTAACTCTAGGAACTATATAAAGAAAATTATAAAATCTTATTGCAGGATAAAGCAAGATCCGAAAATATAAAAACATCTATTATGTTCTTAGATGTGGTGAAAACTACTGTCTTCTTAGATGTGAAGATAATATAAACTTATCAATGACTCCAAATGAATAAATACCTTTGATGTAATTCCAATTAAAATCCTGATTTTTTTGAATTGTATAAAACAGCCATAAAATTTTTGTGAGGTAGTATGTAAAAATACTTAAGAAAATGGTAAGTATGGACTTACCTTGCTAGTTTTTAAAAAAATTTTAGTCAAGAAACCTGGAAGCTATTAATATACATATTTTGACTGGTCAGGGAAATGGAAAATAAAGTAAGAACATCTAGTTATATTGGTGAATATTAAAAATGGTTATAACTTCTACTCCTGGTGGGAATGTGTAGAAAGGATAGTCACATGTATTATCGGAGGAAATTTAAATTGCTATGGCATTTTGAGAAAACAATCTAGCATTTTGTTTTAAAATAAAATATAATGTATCTTTGGATCAGTGAACTGATCCTGGGAATTTATGGCATGTGAATGAAAACACCGGTATTTAAGGATATGCATACGGAACCAAGGCGTAATTTCATCAGGTCTGTCTGCCCTGCGTGCTCTTGGTTGCTTGCTTTTGTTATTTTTTGCATTCAAAAACACTTGTCAATATGCACATGTCTAAATATGCACAGAATATATCTGGAATGACACCAAATCTTAATGGTGAACTCTTGCAGGGAGAAGGGTTTATGGATGAGGAAGGGGAAAGGGGCGATTAAATAAGGTTTCTTTCTTTTTTTTCATACAGTTTTAAAATGTCTTTTTCTTTGAAATAATGGCAAGTTGCATTTATAATAAAAATGTAAGAAAATCAATAGTGAAGGATGGAATTTACTAACATGTTCATCTCCCATGATATGGGGATGAGGGTGTTTAACCCGGCATCTGCCTCCCACCTCTCCTCCACGCTCCTCCACGGCTTCCGTGCAGAGTACTTCCTCTCGCTGTTATGAATGAAGTGCCTAAGATGCAAGACAGCAGACTAGCAGCAGCAGGTGTTCAGTTTCCTTCTTGTCTTGTTCTCCCCAACCCCTCTAACTCCCTTTAGGCAGTGGAAAATAATTTGGCTTCCTAATGATCCCAGTATGGTGTAATTCAGTCACTTGGAACCATTGCCTGGTGTGGATGTGATCTTTGTCCATGATTTCACAAGCAGGACTCCTGCCGAGTTGGACAGGGCTGCTGGGAGAACCGTGTGGGTGGACGCGCACTTTCTCGCAGTAACTCTATCCTCACCTTGGACGACCTCCCCCAGGGGTTCCGGTTAGGTCTATGTAGTGAGGACTTAGAAGATTTATTTTGTTAGGGACTATGTTTATTTACATATTATGTATCTCAGAGTCTTACAGTTTTGAAACAATCAATGATTCTTTTTTTTAATAGCAAAAGAAGGAACGGCAAGTGAGTACTGGAACTCTATATAAACCCTAAACATTGCTTGCAACCAAATACAGGAACCATTGACCAATAGCTAGGGGGAAACTCTGGTCTCTCAGTGCTGTGCTGGCAGCAGTGATTAAGAGGAAAATTTGGTGAATTCTTTTCGTAAGTGGGAAAGTTCCCAGGCCAGCTGAGGGTCTGGAGGCCCTGGAGCTTAGAAATAAGAAGGTACCACAACAGTTCTACTTACGCACAATCTCCATGTTGTCAGGGGAAGAGCACTGTTGAAGCATCATACATTCACTCAACAAACATTCACTGGAAATCTGTTTACCAGATACTGTGCTTATTTCTGGGGGTACAAAGACCTCTCTGTCCTCAAGGGGCTCATGGTTTGATGAGTTATAAGTGTATCACTTTTTCCAGTGTGCAATAAGAATGATGTTTAAATGTATACAAATATCTGGTAAAACAAAACAAGGGCCAAGAACAGAATATGCCAGTCATTATCTGTGTATTGTTTTTAGAGCTGGAGGACTGGTATATTTCCTTGTTTATTAACCCGCACCTTTTCTCACCATATTTCCCTCCTGCTATGTATAAAAACAACTTTCTACTGAACTTTTCCGTTTTACTTATCTACTTATGTTATAAAACAATAGACAGATGATTCCTGAAGGCACAGCGTACACACTTGTGGGGCGGTGTGGAGGGGGCCGGTGCACGCAGCGCCGAACTGTCTGGGATCTAGAGTCACTCTGAGTGGTTTAAAAATATATTCGTGCAACTTGGTGGTCATGAGAACCTGGACAAATTACCTAGTTCTCTAAGCCTCAGTTTCCTCACCTACAACATGGGGACAGTGTCGATAGTATTGATCTCCTGGGGATGTCGTGAGGACTAAAGGAAACAGGCTGTGTAAACAGATTAGAACAGGGCCTTGAAAGTAGCCCATAGATGTCATCCTTTTTTATTTGTGCAAGAAAATCACAAGAGGCAACGAAGAGGACTTTTGTGAGAAAGGGAGTTTTGGTAGAAAATTGAAAAAATTTTAAAAGATAATTTAGAATACAGTCTTAGATTTAGAAATAATGGGATATTAGAACAGAAAAAAGTCCCTAGAAATGCTCAAATTCAGCTATTTCACTTATGAAGTTCAAAGTGACATGCCCAGGGTCGTGCAGCCAGCTTGGGGCAGGGCCAGCAGTACAGCTCAGGTTTCCAGACTCACCTTCCCTCCTGCCCCGCCGAGTCTGCGTTGCGCTCTTCTGCGGTAATGCCGTCACGGGGCCCTGAGACAGATGTGCCCCTGCAAGTGCACCTCCAGTGTGTGGCTGGTGTGGGTGTGGGCTGCTTTGCTGTGACTACTTTCTGATGGTGGCCTGGATCTTGGCTTTTCTAACTCCAGGACAAAATGAATTATCTAGAAGCCAACCAGAATTTGGACTGACTTGTAAGAAGAACTGCCAGAGAACTGCTGCTTGTTGATTCCGTGTTCTGGAGACCCTGCGCCCTATCACTGAGTAAACAGGAAGCTTTTGCGAGCAGCCTAGCATTTAACTCTCAGATGCTCCGAGGCTGGGGAATGCAACATGATGATTGCCATTATGTCAATGTATTGGCTAATGGAAAGTCACCACATATTATAATCCAGCGGCACCACTTAGGGAATTAGAATTTAATGAAAGATAAAGTGCGAGACAGTTAGCTATTACTGATGTATGACAAACCACCCCAGAACCCAGTGACTTAAAATTATCACTGAGAAGTTCTTCTGGTCTCTGCCAAGCTCCCTCATGAGTTTGCAGTTAGTTTTGGGTCAGCCGGTGAGTCTGCCTGTCTCGGCTGGGCTCTTAGGTGCTGGCGGTAGACGGGCTGGGAGCTGGTCTGGGTTGTCCTCCACTGGCCTGGCTGTGTCTCTGATCCACACTGTCCTTCACCCCCAGTGAGCCAACTAGAGCCTGTTTACATGGCAATGACAGGGTTTTGAAGTGGAGCAAAAGTGCCTCAGTTTCTTTAGATATAAGCTTGAAACTGGCACCCCATTACTTCCCCCACGTTCTATTGGCCAAAGCAAGTCTGAATACCACTCAGATTTGGGGGGCATGGGGGAGAGACTCCACCTCCTGATGGGAGGAGCTTCCAAGGCACATGGTGAAGGGCACAGAAGAATCACCCTAGGTGTACAATAAATCTATCCTGGTTTGTGTAGTGGAAACAATACAGATTGTGGAGTCAGATTTATGATTGACCACAATTCTCTGCTTACTAATTTTATCACCTTAGATAAGTTGGTCATTAACCCATCTTACAAATGGCATGTACTTGGTGTTTATTTCCTTCCCATTAACACTATGTATAAAATAGATTATGACTTTCTTTGTATTATAATGTGCTGTGAACTCAATTGTGTCTCCCCAAAATTCATATGTTGAAGCCCTAACCCCCAGTGTGACTGTGTTTGGAGACAGGAATTCTGGGCGGCAATTAAGGTTAAATGAGGTCATAAGATTGGGGCCCTAATCAAGTAAGATTGGTGCCCTTACGAGAAGAGGAAGACACCCAGATTTCTCTCTCTCTCTGTGCATGCACATGGGAGAAAGTTCCTGTGAGGACACGGTGAGGAGGCAGCTGTCTACAAGGCAGAAACCATCCCGATGACTGCTGGATCTCGGACTTCCAGCCTCCAGAACTGTGAGAAAATAAATTTCTGTCTTTTAGCCAGCCAGTCCGTTTATTTTGCTGTGGAAGTCCCAGTAGATGAATACAGGATGGACACAATGTATAAAAATATAACATGGTATATCTTTCTTTGAAAGTCTCAAAATAATATCTCAAAATATTATCAATATATTATTGTCCCTTAGGATCATTGTTATGAACATTATGTCTTTGCACCGTAAGTGTGTGGAACGGTTAATATTTTTATTTAACAAAATGACTCACAAAAAAGTTTACTGTTAATGTATTTGTATGTGATGAGAAATAATTTATGTGCATATTTAACTGTATATATATGTATATTTAATCTGTGTCTAATACTCATATATTTAATAGTAGTGCCTAACAGCAACTACACACAGTGGCTACTGAAAACATTTTTGTTGAATGAAAATGAATAAATCTTGTATACTGTGATGGAAGCGAAAGCACAGTTTTCTCATTTTAAGAACTAAGGGCTTGTGCCTCCTGGAAGAGTCAGAGGATGACTAATTCCATTTTTCAGTGTTCTTCTCACACGCTAACCAGCTTTCGGGACCACTGAGTATGTGGCTGCTTTTGCTGTCTTCCGATTTTCACCGGTTTCTCTGTATGTGGTGTTTCCTGTGCTCATTCTACCTTTTCATTGCTTCTCCTCTGGAAGAGGCTACTTGGTGAAAATTTGGACTCACATCCGTAGCCCCTCTCAGTCTCTGGTGAGGACTGGGTGGCTATGTGGCGTGTGGCCAGACACTAGGACAGCTACAACCTCCCTGGACTGTTCCAAGACCTTGCCCCAGAGCTGACGTCCTTCTCTGGCAGGCCTCCTTAAAGGCAGCAGTCGTAACTGGCCTTGAAGTGAACCGCAGCGTGTGGCAGTATGCTCTGCTCTGACCGGGAGCTGTGATTGCTGTAGGGTCTGATGTGTCATGTCTCAGCCTCGGAGGCAATGAGGATGAGCTGATGATCTGGCAGAAGATGTGCCCGGTGGGCTCACCTGAGGTGGGGCCTGGCATCAGCAGGGCTTGAGTGTGTCCTGATGGGAAGGAAAGGGCATCGTTGACGGGCAGAGGTTGAAGGTTGGCGTCCAGATGGGTGCTGTAGCAGGACTGGCTGCCACAGCCACTCGCAGGCATCCTTTGGGCAAAGTGCACTAAGTCCTGGTTGACGTACAGATGGCAGGGCCAGCGCAAGGGCAGCACAGGGCTTGGGGCTGGGTTTGAGACCACCACACTGAGCCTGGAATGTGGCTCACTGCTCAACAGAAACTACTGCCACTGAACCCCTTCCTTGAGGGTGTGTGAGTCAGTCCTTGGCCCCACAGGGCTCAGTCACTGCAGGGAGCTCCCTGGTGACTCGGTAACTCCCCCGTCAGGCGTGTTCTCAGCAGTCAGGTGTCCCCCAGCGGGGCTTCTCTGGGCTGGGCCTTCCCTGCAGGACGGGGGCCTCACTGCCAGAATCTTCTTTCCTCCCGCCCTTTCCCCTCCCTGCATTCCCTCTCTCTGGAGCAGGGCAGGCAGCACAGCCCTGGGCCTGAGACCTTGACCATGAGGAGGTTGCGCTTCAGGCCACAAGTGCAGGAGGCGCTGTGCTTGGCAGGTGAGCCGTGACCGGGAGTAGCCGTGGTGGAGCCTCTGGAGATTCCTTGCCAGGGTGACTCTCGAAGTCTTAGCTATCACTGAGGCAAAAATAGCTCAGTGAGTGGATCGTCTACATTCATGCTGGTCCTGTTCACTGTAGTCCTCTTCGGAACCACGGGACACCCTGTGCCTCTCCTGAGGTGTGGCGCTCTTGCAGTGAGCCCGTGTCTTTCCACACACTTCCCTTGCAATCCATGGCGCCCAACCTATTTCACCGCCTGTTGCGTAGACCAGTGGACGCGCAGCATGGAGACAACCTGATCGCAATCCTCTCTGTTAAAGCTACCATCCCACGTAAGCCTGGCGGCTTGTTCTTGTCTCTCTGCTTCACCTATGAATCTGGCAGGATTCACTGCCCACTGCTAACTAATGAGTGCAAACAGCTGTTCTTTGATGGTACCACGTTGTTGTAAGTACTGGCTAAAATTCAGCCCTCCAATATTCTCATGCCTTTACTCTCTAACCCCTCCCAGCTTAAAATCGAAATTCTAATTAATTACTATTCCTCAGACCTTGACTGAGGTCAACTCTGGAGGCTACATTTTCTGTCCCTGAACTGCCTAGTCACCATCAGCTCTCAATTTCTCCGGCCTATGGCCAAGCTAATGTTTTATGACAGTCTGATTTCTTCTCTAGGTAGTTCCTCCCTGCTCCAAACTTCCATAGCCACTCTTTGTACCATTCTGTGGAACTCTTTATCTATGCTGGGGTTTGAGGCCACCCCCACCCCAACTTGCTGCTCAATAGAAACTTGCAGCCGTCCTAGCTACTTGTGTGCTTGCCAAATGTCTTCTGCTGGGATCCACCTCAGGCTCTTTTTAGCACACAGCCCTACATCCCTCGAGAGATGTCCCTGTACAAGTGTCCGATTGCTCCTCGCTGCTGCACGTGTAGATCCAACGGGATCACATGTCTGCATAATGGTATCCGACATACTGTGAGCCTTTGTCGTGTGCTTGGCGTTGAGCTGAGTGCTTTACGTGCCATTTTCATTTGACTCTCATAACAACCCTGTGAGGAAGTTATTAACATATTTATTTTCCAGGTAGGAATACTGAGGTTTAAACAGGCCAAGTAACTTCCCCAGAGTCACACAGCTGCCAAGCTGCAGAAAGGAGATTCAGATTCAGACCCGCCTTATCCTGAAGTCCCAACGCTCAGTCATCTCTTCGTGTGGTCTCTTGCAGTGCTGAGCACCAGGCCAAAGTTGGCAAGCTTTTGGTGGATGGTGGCTCTTATTTTTACCCTCAGTTTACCCCCAGGCTCATGCATGAGGGCGACTGGGGATGTGAGTATTGCGGGCTCTTAACAAATGCTGTGACGAATCTCCTGGTCCCCAAACAGAACGAGGCTTGTCAGAGTTAAACAATAATAACCTCAAGTTACCAAATGTTCTTTTCCTTGTTGCCAGGGAAGCATTCCTGCCTTCTAGCTACTGAATGATCATTGCAATGCATTCACCTTTCTGACGTCTGCTCCTTATGGCCAGATGTTTGTTCTTTAACAATGATGACTCAATTCTGAAGGTTAACACCCACCCTTCCCTTTTGTGCCTGGCTTAGTTAAGGCCTCCTTCCTTCTTGATAGCTTATTTTATTTGCCACAAGGAATCATCTTTCTGTCTTCTTGTCAGATACTTATATCTTTAGGACTGCTCAGGCCTTTTATTCTGTTTATAAATGAAGGGTTTCCCCTGTGTTGCTATGCCCTTCTTGGAATTTGACATTCTGTATTGGTTTTACTCAGTAGCATTTTAGAATCCAGACACTCTGCACCGCTCACAGCCCCTCTCATTTCAGCAAGGGCTTCAGAGACGCAGATTCCCAGATGTGACGCAGAACGAAGAGGAAACGTCTGGCTGCGCTGCCACATCGCTGGGGCCGCCACAGGGCGCCTCGACGTGGAGGCTCGGGGAGGACTTTAAGGGAATGGAACCTCCTAATCTGTGAGGCAGCTCTGTTAAAGTAACGTTAACTCTGGAGAAAATACACTTTAATTTTGTAAATTAATTATTAGCATAAGTGAATTTTTCCGATTGCTTTTGAAATACTGCCTTTTTATAGTGGAAAGGAGTGCTTGCACCGAAGCCCAGCTGCTTGGTTCAAATCTTAGATTTGTCACTACGTAACTTAGGGCAGGTTAATTTCTGCTTTTGTGACATAGGAATAATAGTACTTATTGTCAAGATTAAATACACCATACAAAATATACCACAAGAACTGCTATATAGTAAATCCTTTCTAGACTGTTCCTTGAAGGCAGGTATTAAATTTTTAAGTTCACTATTATGTCTTTAGTGTCTAGCATGCAACAAATATTTCCATGCATAGCGGGTGCTCAATAATTTATAGAATGTTAGATAATTAAGAATAGCATAACTAAGTTCCAAAGATACTTTCATCTGTTGAAAGCCTTGGGTAGGATTCACTATATCTTGATTTAAAAAATTTGACACTGACATATCACAAAATCCACTGTTTTAAAGTATAGAGTTTACTGGTTTTTAGTACAGCTACAGAGTTGTGCGACCATCACCATTGTTTAGTTTTAGAACATGTCATCACCCCAAACGACCTGTTAGTAGTCATTTCCCGTCCTCCCCTCCTCTCAGCCCCTGGTGATGCTAATCTTTTTTGTCTCTGGATTTGCCTTTTCTGGACATTTCATACAAATGGAATCATTCAATATGTGAAATAAATAACTAAAGTGCTAGCTTTGGCAAGAGATGAAATAAGAGCAGAGAAGGGGAGATGGCAAGACCACGGGCCCTCTGCCCTGCTCTTTCAAGCCATTCTTTGCTGCTGTGGGTTGTCTATGTCCTGTCCCCGGAGCCCGCGAATGTGACCTTATTTGGAAGAATTACGTCTTTGCAGGTGTAATGAAGGTAAGGATCTTGAGATGAGGTCATCCTGCATTAGAGTGGGCCCTAAATCCAGTGTCAAGTGTCCTTAGGAGAGAAGAGGCGAAGACACGCGCTGGTGGAGGCAGAGATGGAAGTGATGCCGCTACAGGCCAAGGAGCACCGGGAGCTCCCAGGAGCCGGAAGAGGCTGGGAAGTCTTCTCCCCTAGAGCCTCAGGAGGGAGCAGGGCTCTGCCAGCACGTTGATTTAAAACGTTTGCATCCAGACTGTAAGAAAATAAATTTCTGTTATTTTAAACCACCCAGTTTGTGGTATGATGCAGTTTGGATATTTGTTTCCTCCAAACTCATGTTGAAATTTGATCCCCCGTGTTGGAGGTGGGGCCTGGTGGGAGGCATTTGGGTCGTGGGCGGATCTCTCATGAATGGCTTGGTGCCCCTGTTGGACAGAGCCTGGAGCCTCCTCTTTCTCCTCCTCTTGCCATGTGGCACTTGTTCCCTTCTCCCTTCCCCACCCATGACTGGAAGCTTCCGGAGGCCCTTAGTAAAAACCTATGCCAACACCTGCTTCTTGTACAGTTTAGAACTGTGAACAAAATAAACCTCTTTTCCTGATAAATCACCCAGTCTCAGGTATTGCTTCACAGCAATGCAAACAGACTGAGACGTGGCACTTATGGCAGCCTTGAAACTCCTGCACACAACCTCGTGCTGGCTCATCTGGGCCAGGTGTTAGCACCACCTGTGAGCTTACCAGCATTTGGACACTGCCTTTTATTTTCTCCTTAAAGTTCCCCTTAAGCTTTCAAGGATTTGATCCTTTATATTTTTGAAAATGACCTTCCATTTAGGGATTTGTTTTCATAGGTGCAAGAAAAAAAGTTTGTGTTTTGAAATGTTCTTGCCTTGCCAAGTCACAGGTATTTTAGGGCAAATCCTCTGAGGAGCTCTGCTTACCTTTCTCACGGCAGGGACTCACTGACATGGTGCATTTCTGTTTGCATGGTCTTGCAAATTTGGCCCTCTCTTTTGTGAGTGAGCAGGTTTAATTTCATTCCACCATGAACCGATGGCTATATCCCTATTCATTCCTTGTGAATTAATCCTGTATTCTGACTTGTTCTCTTTTACATAATGAATCTGGCATAATGTTGCTGTAACTTACATTATAATTGAATATAAAAGAGTCTAAGAAGTCATTTAGGAATGCAATCCTGTGTATATTTTATTTTTTTCAAAACGTTTTATCTCTATAAAAACATCTCTGCAGTCAAGAAGACAGAGCAGCCTGTGCCCCCCAGTATGAGAAACTCTCCAAACAGATGGGTTGCTGTGAGTGTTTGAGATGCCAGTTGTCTTCAGTAGAACCCATGAAACTGAAAATGTTTTAGCAGTTTGGGTGCAATGTTCCATTCCAAAGGATAAAAGAGGAGTCCCTCCATGAGCCGTAACTCCACCTCGGCCTTCTGCAAGTGACTGAGAAGTGATCAACAAGTCTCAGGCATCGCAAAAGGCAGAATCAACAGCCACAGGAATGGCCTGTGGAGTAGGTCTCCCTGGCCCACAGAGACGCCTCCTTCGACGCCCCTCTGCCGTGCTGTGACCTTCCCTGCGGACAGAACTGCAAGCCCCAGCTACAGTTAGCTCCTGAGTTAGGAGTGGCAGAGGGCAGATGCTGAAGTGTTTGCTTATAGACGGAGGAAAGGCTTAGGAGCGAGGGGAGCGCGGTGGGAGGCAATGAAGGGCAGTTGTCCTGGGGCTGCCACGGGCAGCAGCCCCGCCCTCCTCTGGAACATGTAAATGCAGCAGAACAGCTCCTTCCTCCTGTCAGTCTGTGCCAGGCCTGGACTCCTGCCCCTTCCTCTGGGACACCCTCCTCTGCACGCCCGGCCACTTCTGTGAACACACACTCAAGGCACCTTGCAATGAGTGGCCCCACAGCACCAGCAAGCAGAGCCCACATGTATTTGGCTAATTGGATTAGGGTGGAGAGATATGCAGACAACCTGTTGGACCAGTGTCCTGAAAGCACAGCGAGTGACCAGTAGAATGCCAGTGGCCTTCTTTGTGCGTGTCTACACTGAGACTATGACCGTCAGAGATGTGTGGGCAGGTGGGGGCTGGGTATGCTCTGAGTGGTGGCCGTGGGAGGTGCTGCGCTGAACGCTCTCCGTAAACACGCTGGCCCTTGCTTAGCTGCGGGCATGTGGGAGCTCAGTGGGTTAATCCGCTGTGGTGCCGAGGAGACTCATGGTAGAGATGAGGGGCCCATCACGGCTGTTGCAGTCCTCGAGAGCTGTAGCTCTCAGACTCCGTGTCTGATTACAGTCAGGTATAGATCATTTAAAACTTCCCCAACTACTCCCTCCCCTCCCCCAGCAACTGAGTCAGAACCCCTCAGAGAGCCTGCTGGGAATCCGTGCTCGTGTGTGTTTGCCCAGCAGATTCGCTTCACAGCGGTGAGGCTGAGGACCTCTGTCCACGAGGGAAACCATGGTGGGTGGATTTAACTATTTGTGACTCTTCTACTTCTTCTGCTGGTCCATGTAGGTCTGAGCTGGTGGTTCAGCACAATCCAAACTTTCCTATTTGATTTTGATTATTTATTTACTTATTAGAGATGGGGTCTTGCTATGTCACCCAGGCTGTAGTGCAGTGGCTATTCACAGGCATGATCATAGTACACTACAGTCTGAACTGGCCTCAAGCAATCCTTCTGCCTCAGCCTCCTGAGTAGCTGGGACAACAGGTGCATGCTGCTGAGCCCAGAATAGCTTTCCTCTTTGAAGAATTCTGTGAATATATCTATGCAGTCAGATGGGTTTGGGTTTGAGTCTTGGTTGAGTCATCGAAAACTCTTGAAGTGAAATTAAGCAGTGCACTTAGGGTAGAAATATAGATGTATCTCCCACCTGCTCTTATTAGCTATCTTCATTCTGATTTCCTATTTCTAAGGACCCCAGAGCTTACTCACTCCACACAGCAGATGCGGAGAGGACTAGAAAGACTGGAAAGTTCCCCGTGCCGTGGTCTCGCTATCCTTGCCTCATGGCACTGCTGTAGAAGCAGGGTCCGGCACAACCACAGAAGCTTGTCCACTCAGCAGTGATGTTCTTAGATCAGACCCTGCAATGCTTCAGTGGTGCCCACACTTGCTTCCCAGGGGTGCAGCTCTTTTAATTGACAGTCACATGCTAAGCCACTGTCCTTCTGAGCGTGCCACTGTGCCAGGCTAGTGGAGTTCCCTGGGGTCCCCATCATCAGCCACTCAGTGCCCACACTAGCAGTCCCCAACTCTCCCGAGGTCCTTGAGCTGAGCTCAGGCCACAGCCCAGGCTGCGTTTCATCACTGTGGGCCCTTGGTCAGCCCACCTTGTCAGGTGTCTATAATTCAGGATCTCAAGGCCAAGGACTGAGGCTTGACCCTTTGACCCTTGGACGTTAGCCAGTTGGTCCATCCACTCCCTGAGGCTCTGTACACCAGAGGAAAGGCAGCGCTTGCTCAGCTGAATACACACGTGGTCCTGCTACAAGCCTTACCCTGGGACAGTAGATGTCCCTAGGGGTATATTTCCGGACAAAGTATCTCTGAGCAAAGCCATCCCTAATTCATCCATCTGTGGTAAGTGGCCTCCAAGAGGGTTCCCGTGACCTCAGCCTGCTGGTGTCACTGTGCAGCCCTCTCCTCTAGGGTGTGGACGGGACATAGTGACTCACTTTTAAAGGATGGAATATGGCAAAACTGCTGGTTATCACTTCTGCAGTGGGTTATAAAGAGACTGTGGCTTCCATGCCGGGGCCAGCCTCCCCTGCCCCCTCTCTCTCATGTGCTGGTCTGAGAGGAGCCACCTGCTGTGTTGTGAGGAGCCCTGGGGAGAGGCCCACATGCCAGGGAACTGACGACATCAGCCGCCAGCCAACAGGGCCCGTGTCCTGCCAACAGCCATGTGAGTCAGCTGGACACAGGATCCTCATCCAGTTGAACCTTGGAAGGACCACAGCCTTGGCTGACCTTGACTCAGCCTGTGAGAGACCTTGAGCCAGAGTCATCTGACCTACTACAGATTCCTGCCCTGCAGAAACCAGGAGACAAGAAGTGCTTGTTTTACCGTGCTAAAGCTTGGAGTAATTTGTTACACAGCAGCAGACAGCTAGTGCCTTCTCACGCTGGTCCTCCGAGTGCGGGAGAAGCGGGGGCAGCTTATCTCTATGCCAGGCGCCACTCTGTTGACAACACCATTAGCTCTATGCGATCACACACGAGATCCTTAATCTTCCTGGACCTCCATTTCTCCATCTACGAAATGGCAGTGGCAATAATGCCTCCCTCAGGTTTAGCACACTGGAGCAGTTAAGGAATGAGATGGCCTCCTGCCTTCCTTCTCCTCAGTATAAGCTATGATTTAAGACAAATCATAAATTCACCGGAGAATCACCAATCATCCAGAACACATTTCTGTGCGTTTAATGGTTTATGAGTATGTGTTAGTTTGAACTGTGTGAAATTGCTGCTTTTGCAGGTCAGAGATGTTCATTGTTTTCTTCCCAGTCCCTGCTGCCTTCGTGGCACACAGAGGACGCCCAGGAATACATGGATTTATTTGCTCGACTCCCCCCAGAAGGGAATGTCTTCTTTGTACTAGATTACAAACACCGTCTGTCGCTGGAAAACTGCTATGTATTCTTCAAGGCCCAGCCCAAATATGACAACGTCCGTGAAGCTTTCTCTGACCTTCTCAGGCAGGACTGACGGTGTCCTTATCTGGGTGTAGTTTGTGCTTCTCCCTCTCTGTCTGTCATGTGGTTGATTTATGTGTCAGTCTCCCCCACTGGCTGGAGACCTACCTGAGGACAGAGCTGGGGCCACCTGTCTGTGCGCCCAGGGCCCAGCACGCACGGCTTGCAACGAACATTTGTGAACTGATGGATGTTGAAAAACTCAATGGCATTTTCCTGCCAAGGGAACAGCATAAAATGTCCTTTACATTCTTTACTAACAATGAATTATCTTTCCATGGTCTGATACAGAAATCATCTATATCTTTTTAATTACAGAATTCCTAATAGTTTTTTCTCCCTGAATTCAATAGCCTCCTTTTGTAGGAGAGGACAAAAGAAGCCACTTCACATCCTGCTCTCAGATGCTTCCTGACGCCTCCGTGATAAAGTGTGGCGGAGTTTATGGAAGAACAGGTTCCATCTGTAGAAACTGGCTTACAGCCTAACGGCAGACCACTGTTCTGTGAGCAGCTCCGAGCTCTTGACTGTGCACGGACCGTCTCACTCTGCACGTGCGGTGTATTTTCCAAGAACTGGCTTCTATTTTACCAATTTCTTACATCTCTTAAGAAGTGTGATTTATAGGACAGTAGAGAAGGTCCCCCCCGGACAAAATCGTCTGTTCTACACGTCTGAATATTCCTCACTTCTCTGTTTTTCTGCCTTACGTTCCTCCTCATCAAGGTTCGTTTCGGTGCACAGGGCGGGAGTGGGCGCAGCGGCCGCACAGCCGGGCGGGCGGCGGAGCTTCGGGAAGGTGTGGCGGCCTCGCAAAGGTGAGAGCTGGCGAGGGGAAGACGAGCACCTGGGCACGCCCGGGGCGGGAGCGCCGGGCAGACTCGCGCGTTAGAGTGTTCGGGTCTTGACGGCGGCGATCAAGACGGTTAAAATAGTGGTTTTAAATATCCTCTTGGCGTCTAATTAAACTTTTTTGTTTTGAGACAGATGAGGGTTCACAGACACTCACAGGAAATAACACAGGAGTCCTGTGTGCCCTTTCCCCGGCTTTCTCAATGGTTTTGTGAGGCAAAGCCACAGTCAGTATTAAACCGGGCTACCACGCTGGCGCAGTCAAGGCTCTGGAAAGTTCCGCGGCCTGCAGGACCCGCGGTGCCGGTGGCGGCCGCACCCTCCCGCCCACGCCAGCCCTGCCGACCCTCGGCCTCCGCTCCTCTGTTCTCCATTTCTGCAACTTTGCCGTGTCGAGACTGGTACATAAATGGAATCTACAGTTTGTAGCTTTTGGGGATTGGCTAATTCCCCTCAGGAAAATTCTTTGCACATTTATCCAGGTTGTTGTATGTATCAGTAGTTCATTTCTTTTTATCACTGAGGAGCAACCCATGGCATGAATGTACCACAGTTTGTTTAACCATTTGCCGTGGAACACATCTGGATTGTTTCCAAGTTTCGGCTGCTATGAATATTATGCACAGGATTTTGTGTGAACATAGGTTCATTTCTCTGGGATATATATGCTCAGTAAAACAGTTGCTGGGTCATTTAGTAGTTCATGTTTTATTTTTTAAGAAACTGCCAAGCTGTTTTCCAGACTGGCTGTATATACCATTGTACATTCCCACTAGCACCACGTGTGAGTGACCGTTTCTCCACATCGTCACCAGCATTTGGTGTTGTCACTATTTTTTATTTTAGCCATTCTGATTGGTGTGTAGCAATATCTAAATGTGGTTTTAATTAGCATTTCCCTAATAGAAAATCATGTTTAGTATCTTTTCATGTGCTGATTTTTCATTTGTATATTCTCTTTGGTGAAAAGTTTGTTCATGTCTTTTGCCCATTTTCTAATTGGATTGTTTGTTTACTGTTCAGTTTTGAGAGTTATTTTATTCTGGATACAAGGTCTTTATCAGACATGTGATTTACAAATATTTATCCCAATATTTGTTTGCCTTTTCTTCCTCTTACCAGGGTCTTCTGTAGAGCAAAAGTTTTAAATTTTAATGCAGTCCTTTTATCAGTTTTTCCTTTTATAGATAATGGTTTTGGTGTCAAGTCTAAGGACACTTTGAGTAGCCCCAGATCCCAAACATTTTCTCATATGATTTTTTTCCCCAAATTGCTCGAGCACCATTTGTTGAAAAGGTTATCTTTTCTCTATTGAATTAATTTTTCATGTTTGTCAAAAATCAGTTGTGCATACAGCACAGTCAACAAAGTGAAGGGACAAACTACAGAATGGGAGAAAATATTTGCAAACCATACATTTGATAAGGGGCTAATATCCAAAATATATAAGGAACTCAAATAATTCAGTAGCAAGAAAACAAAAATCTGATTACCAAATAGGTAAAGAACCTGAATAGACATTTCTCAAAACAAGACGTGCAAATGGCCAACAGGTATATGACAAAGTGCACAACATCACCCATCAGAGAAATGCAAATTAAAACCACAATGAGATATCACCTCACACCTGTTAGCTATTATCAAAAAGATGAAAGAGAAGTGTTGGCAAGGATATGGAGAAAAGGGAACTCTTGCACATGTTGGAGAGAATGTAAATTGATACAGCTATTATGGAAAACAGTATGGAAGAAAAACTGAAAATACCACATGATCTAGCAATCTCACTACTGGGCATATATCCAAAGGAAATGAAGTTCGTATCTTGAAGAAATATCTGCACTCCCATGTTTATTGCAGCATTATTAACAATAGCCAAGATACGAAATCAACCTAAGTGTCCAGCAATAGATCAATGGATGAAGAAAATGTGGTGTACATACACAATGGAATAGTATTTGGCCATAAAAATATGGAAATCTTGTCATTTGCAACAACATGGATGAACCTGGAAGACATTATGTTAAGTGAAATAAGCCAGACACAGAAATACAAATATCACATGATATCATTCATATGTGGAATCTAAAAATGTTGATCTCAAAGAAGTAGGGAGTAGAATGGTGGTTACCAGGGGCTGGAGCAGAGGTTGGAGAGGGGGTTGAAAAGACAGTCAAAGGTTAGAAAATTTTGGTTAGATAGGAGGAATAAGTTCTAGATCTAGTTAATAACAATATATTGTGTTCTTGAAGAATGCTAAGAATGTAGATTTTAAGTGTTTTCATCACAAGAATGACAACTATGTGAGATAATGCATATATTAATTAACTTGATTTAGCCATTCCAGTCCACAATGTATATATATTTCAAAACATCATGTTGTTCATAAGTATATATAATTGTATCTGTTAATTAAAAAATAAAATCTAAATAATCAGTTTCCCATATTTATGTGGGGCTGTCTCTGAGTCCTTGATTCTGTTGCACTTGTTTATGTGTCTGTCTTTCCACCATAGTCTTGATTACTGTAGCTATAAAATGTCTTGAAATTGAATGGACTGATTCTTCCACTTATTCTTCTTTTTCAAAATGTTTCAAGCCATTCTAATTCCTTTTCCTTTCTGTATACATTTTAGAATAATCTTATCTATATCTGAAAAAAATACTGCTGAGATTTTGATTGATGTTGCATTAAACTTGTATATCAATTTTATTGAGCTTATTGAAGACCAATAAGCTCTTCTTTTTTTTTTTTAGAAGAACAACTCTTGTTTCATTAATTTTCTCTGTTTTAAATTTGAATGACTTCTCTTACTCTTATTTCCTTCTTTCTACCTGCTTTGGGCTTATTTTGCCCTTCTTTTTCTATGCTCTTGAGGTGGAGCTTAGATTACTAATTTGAGACTTTGCCTTTTTTTGTAATATATGCACTTAGTGCTATAAATTCCCTCTAAGTGCTGCTCAAGTGTTACCCACCCCTCTCACCTAATTTTAGTATATTGTATTTTCATTTCATTAAGTTTAATGTGTTTGTAAGAGAAACTCCCCTAAGACTTTCCCTTTGACCTATGACTGTTAGGGGTGTGATGCTTAGGGTCCAGGTGTTCGTAGGTTTCCAGTTATCTTTCTGCTGTTGATTTCTGGCTTGATTCCTTTGTGGGTGGACAGGAAACTATGTATTATTTCAATTTTTAAAAATTTTTGAGGTTAGTTTTATGACTCAGAATATGGTCTATCTTGATATATGTTTCATGGGCACCTGAAATAAATGTGTTTTCTCCTATTGTTGGGTGGATTGTTCTATAAATGTTAATTAGATTATGTTGGTTGATGGTGTTTTTGATTTCTTCTGTATTCTTGCTGATCTTCTGTCAAGTTGTTCCATCATTGTTGAGAAAGGGGTGTTGACGTCTCCAACTATAATTATGAATTTGTCTATTTCTCCTTTTAAGTCTATCAATTTTTGCTTCACATATTAATACTTTACGTCTTTGATGTTGGATGCATACACACATTGCTACATCTTCTTGGTAGTTTAATACTTTTATCATGGTTTATAAAATGTTTCTCTCTTATCTCTGATAACTTTTTTCTGAGAAAATTTTTTTCTCTGATGTTGACTTTATCTGATTTTAACATAGCCACTTCCGCTTTCCTTTGATTAATATTTGTATGATACAACTTTTTTATTCTTTTAATTTCAATCTGCTGATAACATTATTACATTTTAAGTGTTTCTTGTAGATAGCTTATATTACCTATTCTGCTAATCTCTGTCTTTTAATTGTTGTATTTAGACTGTTTACATTTATTATAATTATTGATATGTTAGGGCTTAAGTTTGTCATGTAATTTTTTGTTTTCTGTTTGTATTTTCTGCCTTTCATTTTCTCTGTTTTCTTTTTCTTGCCTTTCCATGGGTTACCTGACATTTTTTGAATTTCATTTTTATTTGTCTATAGTGATTTTTAGTGTATCTCTTTGTATAACTTTTTTAGTGGTTGCTTTTAGGTATTGCATACATATGTATACACTTATCACAGTCTACTTGTGTAATCATTTTACCAGTTCAAATGAAGTATAGAAACTTTACCTCACTTTACATTCCTTTGCTTTCCTCATTTGTAATATAATCATCTTAAATATTTTCTCTACATATATTTAGGACTACAAAATAGAATGTTATAATTTTAGCTTAAAGTCTCAAAAATAATTCAGAAAACTTCAGGAGAGAAGAAAGTATATTGTATTTCCCCATACTTTTGTTCTTTCTTCCTTCTTAATGTTTAAATGTTCCTTATTTTATTATTTCCTTTATGTTTAGAGAACTTCCATTACTCACTCTTTTAGGTAAACTCTCTGTTTCTTTCATCTAAAAATGTCATGTTTTTCCCTTCATTTGTGAAGGACATTTTCACTTGGCATGGGATGCTGAGTTTACAGTTCTTTCCGCTCAGTACTTGAAAAGTGTGCCATTTTCCTTTGGCCTGTATTTTCTGATTAGTAATCTCCTGTGATTTGAACTGTTTCTCCCCTAGAGGTAAAGTATTATTTTTCTTGGTATTTTCAAGATTTTTTTTATTCATTTTTTTTCAGAAGTTTGATTATGATGTCTTCATGTGAATGAAGTACTTTGGGTTTATCCTGCTCCAGGTTTACTCAGGTTTTTGAATCTGTATGTTTATGTCTTCATCAAAATGCAGCAATGTCAGACATTATTTCTTTGAGTATCTTCATCCCTGCCACTTCATCCTCTTCTGGGGACTCCCATGACATGAATGTTAGATCTTTTGTAATAATGCCACATTTTTCTAAAGCTCTGCATATTCTTTTTCAATCTATTTTCTCTCTGTTCAGATTGGGTAATTTCTATTGTCATTTCTTCAAGTTAACTGATACTTTCTTCTGTTTCTCCCATTCTGCTTTTAACCCATTGATTGTGTTTTTAATTTCAGTTCTAGTTATCCATTTGGTTCTTCTTTACGTCTTCTATTTATTTGATAAAATTTCTATATCTTTGCTGAGACTTTCTCTTTATATTTCTTTTAAATGTAGTTATAATGACTTGAAGCATTTTATGATCTTGCCTTACAATCTATCAGATAGTTCTAACATGTCATCGTGCTTGTCATCTGTTGATCATCCTTTCTCAGTTAGCTTGAGATCCTTCTGGTTCTTGCTATGATGATTTTTGATCAAAACCTGGACATTTAGGGTATTAAATTATGAGACTCTGTATGTTATTTATACTTTCTGTTTTAGTGGGCTTCCTCTAATTCTGATCCAACAGAGGAAAGTGGGGGATGCATCCTTATTACTGCCAGGTGAGGATGGGAGTCCAGGTTGCTGTGCCTTACGCAGCCTCTCCTGGTATCTGAGATTTGGAGGGGAGGGAGGTTCCTTGTTACTCCTAGGATGGGGATACCAGCTTCCCGGTTGGCCTCCACTGATAGCTCCTTGTTAGTAGTGCCTCATCACTGGTGCCCATGTAGGCTCTACTGACACCACCCAGGAGTGTGGCCTCACTACTGCTAGGAGATGGTGAAGTCCTCTCCTGGCTATGCCTCCTGACGCCATCCCAGTGGGGAGGAGGAGGGCTTCTTATTACAGCTGGGAGGGGGAAGTGCAGGCTCCCCACTCAGCCATTGCTGACATAGCGGGGCACAATGTTTTCCAGTGGTGTTTGGTTGGATAGAATGATTATTGTCTAAAACTTTCCTGTCTTGCTAGGCTGCCCCTTTCTTAGTCCTTGGCTAGAGAGAATATACTTCTGCTGGACTTTTTTGGTCTGTACTCATTTGTGTTTCTGGATTTCTAGCTCACTCAGCTTCAAGTCTGGGAAACGTGGGGCAAAAAGAAAACCCGGGGCCTCACCATTGTGTTGTTCCTCTGTACTGGGGTCCCCAACGTCTAGCCTCGTCTGCCTTCTTCTCTCCACACTTCAGAATCTGCTGATGTTTGCTTTACATATGATGTCCAGGGTTTTTAGCTGTGCTTAGTGGGAACAATAGGGAAAACTATGTCTACTCCACATTCCTAGAAGCAGAAATTGCCTCTCTTTAATTTTAATCATACTTTGGTGTGTTCGTGGGATGTGAATGGTCAATGATATCCTCCTGTGACACACAAACCTTGAGGATTGTAGGTAAAGTATGTAATGCTTGATTGTACTTGGCAAAACTGGCAAGTTTGTCTTTATAAAATGTATTACCCGTTACTGGTTAAATGTGTAAAGAAAGACGTGGCGGCAGAAAGGCTATAATGCACTTCCACCTTCGGCCAGTGGGGGGAAGTTTAGATGAAGCTATGAAGACCCCCTAGGCAGCTCAGGTAGGTCTGGGAAAGAGGTATTTACAGGTAGAATGAAGATAACATTTGTCTGAACTTTCAGATTTTATTTAGAGAGAATATTCTAGCTGCCACAGCAGAGTTAATGAACTTTGAAGTGAGGACACTTCTGTTTTGGTGAGTGCAGCTCCCTAACTTGAAATTATGACCAGAATGGTATTGTGAATAGCATGAGAGTAAAATGACAGTATTAACATCTAGGACATGAGAACTTCTGGATTGGAGTCGATTGTAGAAGATAAAGAGTATCCCTTCTTTGTAACCATGACCAAGATGAGCAGAGATTTGTGCATAGCCCCTGTGTGGTGTATGGCATCCGATACTTTAGACAGACATAGGAGATCAGAAATGATGTTCCTTGTTACAACATGGAGGTTGAGGCTGAGAGGACAGGTGACTCAGCCAAAGTCCCAGATGAAGTAAAGGCAGAGGCAGGACTCAAACCCAGGTCCGGGAGCCCCAGCACATGGGCACTTCCCACTGCACCAAGAAGCTGCTGTGTGAAAAGAAATCTGAGTGTCAGGACAAAAGTCATTTACTAGAAGTTTTTATTAATAAGTCCTGGCAAGAAGAGAAAATGAAGAATTATTGTAAGGAAGTCAGTATTTTATTATGGGCTTGTAAGATAACCTAAACTTAAAAGCAGAAGAATGAATGTGTCAGTCAATGTTTCTACAGATTTTATGTTTCAGAAAACATGCTGTCTATTTGCATTTCATTTATTATCCACAGTAGCCTAGTGGGTGGGCTGGCCCCTGCTGAGTGGGAGGGGCACCTACCCTGGCCCTGCAGCTCGTGGCTCCCCTAGGGCTCCCCCTCCGGCTACCCATCTCTCCTGTGGAATCGGAAGCTAAGGCTGAGGATCCTGCTCTATCATCTGTTAACTGTGCAACTTGAGAAAAGTCCTTTAACTTTTCTTCACCTTAGTTTTCTCATCTAAGAAATAGGGATGATTTAAGATTAAATGAGAGTACACATGTGAAATAAACCGTAAACAGTATGGTAGTTCCTCAAAAATTAAAAATAGAATTACTAGATCATCTAGCAATCCCACTTCTGGAATTGAAAGCAGAGGCTGGCGATATCTGCACCCACATATTCATGGCAGCCTTATTCACAATAGCCGAAAGGGGGAAGCAACCCGTGTCCCTCACTGGGTGAATGGCTAAACAAAGTATGGAATGTACTTACAGTGGAATGTGATTCAACGTTAAAAAGGAAGGAAATTCTGACACATGCTGCCATATGGATGAACCTTGAGGACATTGTGCTAAGTGAAATAAGCCCATCACAAAAAGGCAAACCCTATATGGTTCCACCTGTACAGGGTACCTAGAGTAGTCAAATTCAGAGAGAATAAAAATAGGAGGGTGGCTGCCGGGGTTGGGGGAGGGGGCAGGGGGGTTACTGTTTAATGGGAGCAGGTTTCAGTGTGGGAGCTGGTGGGTAGAGTTCAGAGCTGGATGGTGATGGTAACGGCACAACGCAAATGCACTTAATGCCACCGAACTGAACTGCAGACTTAAAAATGGCTAAGAGGGGAAATTATGTTATGTGTATTTTACCACAATTTACAAAAAGTACATGTAATGATCACTTGAGCTCTCAATAAAGGCCAAGACTGAAGAAAAAAATGACAGATCATGAAGCGCTGTTCAGATCGTTAGCCAGGCAACGCAGTCGGCATCTGGGGAAGGCAGGTCTAAGGACATCGTCCTGTACCATTCTCCACCTTGTGAATTTTGAACAATATATTACTTATTCAAAATGCATAAAATTAAAATAATAAAACAATTTAGAAGTATGCATTTTGAGGTAATTGTCTTTGCTCTTGGGCCAGAGAAATTAGAAATTAACATATAATTCAAATACATATAAGAAAAGGAAATATAAGTGGTTCTTAAACATATGAAAAAATGTTCCACTTCATTAATGATGAGAGTAACAAATATTAAACCTAAATTGAGAAAGCATTTTTCCCCTCTAAGATCAACAAAATCCAAAATTTTGGTAACACGCTTTTTGCAATCATCTGGTGGAAGAGACACCCTCATACATGGCTGGTGAGAGCCTTGATTGGTACAGTAATCTGGAAGGCAATTGGCTTATAATTAGCAAACTTAAAATGTATGGTGCACCCAAAATAGATCCAGTAAACGTCATGCACTCTGAGCACAGCATCAGCCGGGTGCCCACACTCAGAGCTCATAAACTTTTGTTGTACTATCGTTACTTACAAGTTCAGTATTTGGTGACCTGCTTTTTTATTCCACTGCTGATAAATAAATTAGAAAGGGAAGACTATTATAGATAATGTCCTTGTTAGTGGCAAGAAGTGACAACTGACAGAGTAAACTATACAAAGTACATTTACATGTTATAGTTGTTTAACATATTGCTGTTGAATGAATGGGTGAATGAGCAAACTTTAAAACAAAGTCTACTACACAGTCAGTTATTGTGGTTTTTTGTTGTTGTTGTTGTTGTTGTTTTGTTTTTTGATACAGAGTCTCTCTCTGTTGCCCTGGCTAGAGAGTAGTGGTGTCATCACAGCTCACTGAAACCTCAAACTCCTGGACTCAAGTGATTCTCCTGCCTCAGTCTCCCAAGTAGCTGGGACTATAGGGACATACTACCATGCCCAGCTAATTTTTTCTAATTTTTTTGTAGAGATGTGGGTCTCTTACTCAGGCTGGTCTTGAACTCCTGGCCTCAATCGACCCTCCCGCCTTGGCCTCCCAAAATGCTGGGATTACAGGTGTGAGCCATTGTACCCAGGCTAGACAGTCAGTTTAACAGCAGTTCATATGAAAAGACTTGGGTGTTTTAGTTATCCATGTTCAGAATGTGAGTCCAGAATTGGTGCTATGTTAGGTTTAATAAACTGTTTCATTTGATGATGGTTTGATTGCAAAGAACAGAACTAACATGCACGAAACATGTAGGACGTAGTAATTGCACTTCCGGGGACCTTTCGCAGGCATACTTTCACGTGTGAGATGAAGAAGGTTCAGGTTATCCATCACAGCACTGTTTGCAACAGCAAATGAGTAGAAACAACACAGTGCACAGCAGGAGACTCGCTTGAGTAAGTCGGGGGCATCCCTGCAATGGTGACAAAGCAGTTGTGAGGGGAGTGACAGCACAAGCAGGGAGATATGTCAGACAAAGATCTGCACGGGAGGAAAATCAAAGTGTGGAAGAATGTGTAAGAAATGTCACCTTCTTTAGGGTAAAAGGGGAATAGTCATTTATTTTTGTATAAAGCTGACATTTGCATGAGAAAATCTGAAAGCATGTGCCATGGTATGGATATTTGTGTCCCTGAAAAATTCTTGTGTTGAAACCTAATTCCCCGTGTGAGGGCATTAAGAGGAGGGGCTTCTGGGAGGTGGCTAGGTCATGAGGGTGGAGCCCTCATGGAGGGGATTCGTGCCCTTATAAAAGAGGCCTGAGGGAGCCTGTTCACCCCTTCCACCCTGGCGGGACGCAGCTGCGAGGTGCCAGCTTTGAAGCAGTGTAAGCCCCAGCCAGACACGGAGTCTGTTGGTGCCTTGATATTGGACTTCCTAGCCTCCAGAACCATGAGAAATGAATGTGTGATGTTTATGAATTAGCCAGCCTAAAGTATTTTCTTACAGCAGCACAAATGGACTGAGACAGTGTTTATAAGACAAAAGTGATCACCTCAGGAAAGGACTGGGTAGATGAGGTCAGGGTGGAATTAACACATTTTATCAGTTTCTTCTGGGAATTATGTATATAATATCTAAAACTGAATACATTTTAAGGAATATTTAAAGACTTGGGCTTTAGACATAATCTTTTTTTTCTCTTTTATTTCCTCATATTATGGGGGTACAGATATTGTGAGGGTTACATATGTTGCCCCTGCCACCCCTCCCCCACCGCCGTGCAGGAGCTTCAAGCATGTCCAACCCCCAGGTGGTGTGCACCACACCCATTATGTAAG